>SMMQ01002309.1:26675-40629 GCA_008271595.1 [Pythium] brassicae (nom. inval.) | reverse complement strand
GCACCGCCCACCACGGCCCCTGCTTGTCCTTGAAATGCGCGAGCTGGTCCTCCGCCGACGCGTCCGAGCCCACGAACACGATCTCGAGCTGCTTCACGTCGACGTTCACCTTCTTGTAGAAGGCGTTGAGCACTGGCTGGAAGTCGCGGCAGTCCGGGCACCAGTCTGCCTGCTCGCATGGCACCACAGCACACTCACAAAATGAGCACTGTGTGCGGTCAACGCCCACGCGACGCACGAGCTCAGTACAGTTTGGAGATCGCACCGCGAAGTAGAGCGCGAGCACTTTCCCGCGCGCCACGTCCTCACCGACGCACACGTCGCCGGCGGCGTTCACGAGCTGCACGCCCTTGAGGAACGAGTCGCTCATGTTGCTGAATTGGCGGCTGCGGCGGAGAAGAAGCGCTCGAGCGGCGGAGGCGAGTGTGTGCCTCCCGTGTTTGAGCGCCATACTATCCGGAATTCGTTTTCTGACCGCAAAAGTAGAGATTTATTTGAATTTTGTTCAGCGAGCACAAACAGGATGACAACAGTAACTTCAAGCTGATGTCCATATTTTTGACGCACACAGGAACTGTTTCCCGGGTGCGACCATCGACGACCATGCATATCGTCGCACACAGCAGACTGCTGCACGCTGTCGACGTTGTCGCTTCTCGTGTTCACGACCCGATCGCCGTCACCACCCCCACCGCCACCACTGTTCCTCGTCCTCGTTTTTCTATCCGACTCGCGTTCTCAAAATAGATCTGGCTTGGGAAGTTACCAAAAAGCCACGCAGACGACGCACCGCCACACACACACGAAGGCTCCGTCGCCAGCCGCACGCCGGACGCCGGACGCCGGACGCGAGCGAGCGAGCGCCGCTCATGATGCACGAGCGCCACCCCCGCCGCCTCCAAACCGTCAAGGTGGACCACTACGACGGCCAAGCCATCTACAGCAACAACGAGCTCATCTACGAGCTCGGCGGATACCTCGGCGGCGGCGCCGCGGGCGTGTGCGTGCAGCACTTCTCCTGCTTTCTGTCTGTGCGCGCACGTTTGAAGCTCACGCTACGACGCTGCGTTCCTCTTTCTGCAGCGTTTATGAGGCGTTCTGTATGCGCACGAAGCATGTGCGAGGGGCATTGTGAGGCGCTCGTAGAGAAAGTGCGTCCAGAGGAGAGCCTCTCAACTGACCGCCGTGTGTGTGTGTGTGTGTGTGCAGCACGTAGCAATCAAGATCCTCAACCCCGTGGGCTACAAGCTGCTCCCAAGCACGCTGCTCGCGCGCTGCATTGTGGCCGTCAAGGGCAAGCCGCTGGACGGCGCGTCGCGGCCGCTGGCCCAGGCGCCGACGCAGCGCGGCAGGAGCAGCAACGCCGCGTCGTCGAGTCCCATGCGCGTCGAGTGAGTCGTTGCTGGTAGTTACGGACACTGTCAGTAGCCAATTCACACCACTGCGGTGCACGACCACTCACGCGTGCTCTCTGTGTGTGTCCTGTCGGTCTCTTGCGCCAGGAACGTGTGGTGGCTCGTCCACCCGACGACCAAGCAGGCGATCGCGGCCGTCGAGGACCCGCGCACCGGTGCGCTGCGCGAACTCACGCTGCCGCAGTGCATCGAGGTCTGGGGCGCGGCGCTCGGCGGGGCGGACCCGTCCACGAGCGCGGGCGCCGCCGGCGACGACGACGACGACGGCGAATGCGGCGGCGGCGGCGGGGCGTTCCAGGAGGTGGAGGTGAAGAACCAGGTGCTGCGGATCCCGACGGTGCCCAAGAAGTTCCTCAAGTTCGCGTTCACGCGCCGCTCGATCCACCGCGAGGTGGCCAACATGTCGGGCCTCGACTTCCACGAGAACGTGCTGCGCCTGGACGCGGCGCTCGAGCTCGTGCAGGACAGCAAGTGCACGACGTTCCTCGTGCTCGAGCTCGCAGCGGGCGGCGAGCTCTTCGACCGCATCAAGCTCGACTGCGGCACGGACGAGGCCACGGCGCGGCGCTACTTCTGCCAGCTGCTCTCGGGCGTGGCGTTCTGCCACTCGTCCGGCGTGTGCCACCGGGACCTCAAGCCCGAGAACCTGCTGCTCGCCGACACGGAGGAGCACTCGACGCTCAAGATCGCGGACTTTGGGCTCTCGGCGATCTTCGCGATCACCGACAGCGAGGCCGTCGGCGCCGCCGCGGGCGCGCCGCAGTGCATCCGCCGCCTGCGCTCGGTCGTGGGCTCGCCGCACTACGTCGCGCCGGAGGTGCTCCTGGACGCGGGCCAGGGCTACGACGGCGCCAAGGCCGACGCCTGGTCCATCGGCGTCATCCTGTACGCGATGATTGCGGGCAACCTGCCGTTCGGCAAGGACCTGCTCAAGTGCCTCCGGTTCGACAAGTTCCGCAAGTGGGCGTACCAGACCAAGTATAGCGACGACGACCCGGCGGGATGCGACGCGGCCGTGTTCCCGAGCTGGTTCTTCCCGCCGCGCTTCTCGCGCGAAGCCAAGTCGCTCATCGCGCAGCTGCTGTACCCGGACCCGTGCATGCGCCTCGCAGTCGACGAGGCGCAGCGCCACCCGTGGGTGCTCGACCAGCGGATTCCGCGGGCCGCCTCGAGCCCGAACGCGCTCGACGAGAGCCCGGCGGCCAACAGCCCGCGCGGACCAGTCCAGTCGCCACCGACGACGACGACCGCGCCGGCCGCGCCGCTGTCGTACAAGCACCGCTCGAGCGTCGTCGTGAACGTGCCGCAGAGCACGATCGACCAGGAGCACCGCTGGAGCGGCCTGGCGAGTGCACGGTCCGGGCTCACGTCGCCGCTCGGCTTCGGCTGCCCGCTCGGCGTCGCGCTCTGCCCGCCGTCGCCGCAGAAGAACCCGCGGCCGCTGAGCCTGGCGGGCGGCGGGTACATGCCGTCGGTGGACGAGGAGACGTCGCTCGCGCCCGGCCACACGCCACCGACGTCCCCGCACAGCGGCGACCCGATCGTGGCGGAGAAGACGCAGTCGCTGAACCTGCGCGAGGCCGAGGACGCGGCCGGGCCGCTCCAGTTCGAGCTCGAGCGCGACGAATACGACGAGAGCGAGGGCGGTGCTATGCGCGCGACCAACGCTGTCGCAGAGAACAGCGCCGAGCTGCTGGCGGAGTCCGCGCAGCGCTCGTCCAACTCACCATCGGAGACGTCGTCGGTCGACTCTAGCAGTAGCAGCCGAGAAGCCATCAGCCGGCGCTTCATCTCGCCCCCGCTCGCGCTCGAGGCGCATGGGCCGATGTTCCACCGGAGCAACCAGCACCGGCGGAACTCGCCCTCGGAGCTCTACCTCGCGCGTTTCGAGAAGAACGCACGGCTCGAGGAGCTCCGGCCGTTCAACCTCGAGCTGCTCGACCTGAACTGCGCGAGCTCGGCGCTGGCGTCGACTCCGACCGGCGAGTCCGGCGGCCTGGCGCTCTCGCCGCTGGACGAGCCGCCGCCGACGGGCACCGACCACGTGACGCGGTCGACACACTTTACAACGGCGCTGCCCGCGCAGCTCGTGCTCGCCAAGATTGAGACGATCCTCGCCGCAAACCCGAGTCCGCTCCCGTACCCGTACAAGAACGTGCCGCAGCGCGTGACCGTCGACTGGCCCAACTACCTGCTCGAAGTGCGCTACGGCAGCGTGCTGACGTGCACCGTGCAAGTGTTTCTCTACCAGCGCGGCGTCTACTTGGTCGAGTTCCGTCGCGGCCAGGTGCGGAGCCCCCGTGTGTGGTACTCTGTGGTGCTTGTGGCTGTCGTGGCGCTCTGTTTCGCTCACATCTGCGGTGGGGATCCCGGCCGCCCCCGTGTTTCACTCCCCCACAGGTGGAGATCTTCCGGTTCAAGCGGTTCTACGAGGACATCCGCGAAAAGATCTCGGCGAGCATGACGAGCGGCAGCTGCGACAAGGAGAGCGCTCGGCCGTCCACCTCGCGCTCGAGCCGGAAGCGCAACAAGTCTGTCTCGACGGGCAGCTCCTACTATTAGCGCTACCCTCTCCACCTCCCCTCGCTATCAAGAATTGCCAGTGTCATGCCCTCGCTCCGCCACCACGACCAAAAACCACCGATACCGCAAGCCGCAGATATCCTCCTCGAAAGTTATCAGTGACGCGTTGCCCACACCTCGAGTTCTATGGGTCACTGAGAGCTCTTCATTCACATATGCGTGACGCACAAACGCTGACTGACAGGTGGTCGCTATGCACGCTTGCTCGACTTGTTGGCGCTCTGGTGCTGCGACTTGCGTCGGTGCTTGAGCACGCGCAGGTACGGCCCTGTGGCCGAGGATGACGCAGACACTGTCGTCGCGGCTGCTGCTGCCCCCATCGAAGTCTCCAAAGTACCGTCGGGCGTGAGACTCGACAGCTCATCCACTGACGGCTTCTTCTTGAGGCGGATGTAAGGCAGCGTTGTGCTCGCAAGGCTGAGCCCCCACTGCTTCCGGGCGCTGCTGGATGTCGCACTCGCATACCCTGACGACAGTGTCTGTGAATGCCTCTGCTCCTGGCGGGGCTGGCGTTGCTTAGGGTCGTCGACATCGCGACTGGATTTGAGCGTCTGGAAGCGATCGCGCAGGTCGTCCATGAACCCGAGCGCTGCGCCGCGCCGAGGAGAGTCTCGCTGCGACAACGCGCTGTTGTCTCCCACGGACGACGTGCAGTTCGGCAGCTGCGTAGTGGAGAGCTTGGGTGAGAGCGGGTTAAGCAACACCGGGAGCTTGAACGTAGTGTCCTCGGTACGCTGGGGTGTTTCCCCGGTGGTTCCTTCGCCTACGCTCCTTTGCAGCTTCAGCAGCGCGTCGACCTCTATGTCCCGCAGCTCCTTCGCGACCTGGAGCTCCATCTTGTCTACCTCGAGGTTTCCAACGCGGTACTCCATCATCAAGACCTCGCCGAAGAGCTCGTGCTCTCTGAGCGTCGCACTCTCGAGGATCGCTGCACGGAAGTCCTCCATCCGCGCCTCGAGCCGCGCGAGCTCCTGCACGAGGCTCCGCTGGTACTCCACCAGCTCCTTGAGCGCTTCTTGGTTCCTTACCCTCGCAGGGCTCTCAACTGCCTGCGGTGGTTTTTCGGAAGACGATGTTTCGGGGGAGGTGGTTGAAGCAGGGCCGGCGTTGTCCTCCTGGTTTTTCTCAAGCGTGACCGAGTCGATCTCAGGGGAGGTTACGAGGATATCCGCACTCTTCTCCTCCGCGCCGCCTGTCGCCTTGAGCAGCGCGTCTTTGGCGCCTCCGATCTGTCAGGCACCCAGTAGCACCAGCAGCACCAGCATCTCAAGCGTCAGTATCAGGTCACTCCGAAATATCACGCTGCTCCACTCTCATAACCACACTCGCTCGGTGCCCACCTGGAAGTCGATCCGGAGCAGCGTTTCTCGCAGCCGCAGACGCTCATTAAAGTACCGTGCGATGTGTTGCCGGACCTCCTGAAGCCGCGCTTGGATCGCCTGAGCGCTCGGGCCCCCAGCTTCCAACGCGGAAGCACCAGAGTCGTCGTCTTCGTCGTCCTCGCTGTCGTTGTTGTTGCTGGCGTGGCGAGACCGCCGTCGCAAGGCGGTCGGGTCCGCGCTGGCTGCCTGCTGCTGGCGCACGAGCTGCTTCTTGAGCGCCGCCACTTCGTTGCGCAGACCTGAGATCACGCCGACGTACTCGGTGATGTGGTGGTCGACGCTCAGTACGTTGCGCGTGGCGGTCGTCTTGATGTTCTTGGCGCGGTTCGCGTACTTGAGCGTATTGAGCGTCTCCTCAAAGCTCGCAGCAGCGAGGCTCACGTTCGCGATCATCACCGTGCGGCAGTTGCCGCCGAGCGAGTCCTTGAGCAGCCGCGTGAGCTTGCTGTCGCGGTACGGCACGAACGTCGCGGCCGACGCGCCTTTCTCGCTCAGCGCGTTGATGCAGTTGCCGAGCGCCAGCAGCGAGCGGTTGATGTTCGCGCCTTCCAGCAGCCGCTGCCCCCGGTTTTGCGTCACTGCGGCGCGCTCACTGCCCGCGAGGTCCACGAGCGAGAGCTTCCCAAACTTCACGACGCTTGTGACTGCGGGCTCGTCGCCTGCTGCCTCCCCCGCTCCGTCGAGCCCCATTCCGGACGACGACGGTGCGCTCGTCTTCTCCCGCTGCTCGACGAGAACCTGCAGCACTGCGTGCGAGCGCGAGGACACGGCGTTCGCTGCGGTGGCTTCTTGCGAGCGGTTCTTGTTGCCCTTGCGCAGTAGCTTCATGACCTCCTGCGCGTTGCACGCTTCGATCTCCGAAATGCCGGCGATGACCGCTCCCTTCACCGGGTCCTCGCGCAGATCCAGAAACTCGGACGACGACAGCGACGACGACGGTGACGGATGGGCGAGTAAGTCGCGAATGTTCTCGTTGTAGACCTCGAGAAAGGAGACCGTGACCTTGTAGGTGACGCTCGCGAGCGGGTCCGCGTGCACGCGGGTGATGGTCTGGAACAGGTCCTCGAGCGTGAGCGCCATGATCCCGGGCTGATCCGGCGTCCCGAGCATTGTGTAGGTCTTGCCGGCGCCCGTGCACCCGTACGCGAACACCGTCGCGTTGAAGCCGTTCAGGACACCGTGGATCAGGAACTTGGTCGTCTGGCAGTACACGGCCTGCTGGTTGTCCTCGGGCGAGAACACGTAGTCGAACGCAAAGCGCTTCTCCCGTGACCGGCGCTGCGGCGCTGACGACACCGCAGCCTGGCGGAGCTTGCGCACCGGGTGACTCGTGTGGCGCCTCGTGGGCGAGTGGAGGCCGCTGGGCTCGGATGCCGCCGCAGTGGAGTCCAGCACGACCACGAGCCTGTGGTCGAGCACCTTGACGATCTCATCGTGCTCGTGTTCGTGGCCGAGACGCGGACGCAGTCGCACAGTCACGAGGATGTTCGCCTGCCCTTCCCACATCGCTTGCTTGAACGCATCGGTGTCGACGTCGGTCGGGGTGCTCAAGCTCGCGTCGCCGCTGCGCTGCTGCGGCGCGTCGCGACGGGAGCTCATCACGAACGCCTTCGCCTGACTCATTTGAGGGAGGAACGGCTTACGGTGTGCGCGAGGCGACCGCTTCGAGTCTGACGCCAGATCGCTTCGACCAACGGCGGCGTGGGCTCGCGGGGCCGCATGTGCGCCTTCGATGCGCGCGTGGCTCGTCATGGGTCGAGTCTCCGCCCACGGCTCTTGGGACTCAAATGGGACGTCTCTGTCTCCCCCAGTCGAGTACCGCAGAAGTGACATGGGCAGTTGGCGCTGCGATTACTGGCGCCAGCGCCGCGAGCTGAAGCTGCACGACGTCCACGATGAAGGTGGTCGGTCACCAGCGCTGTCGCTCCTGTCGTCGGAGCTGAGCTGTGGTGCTAATGATAGCGCGGCCGAGCGAAGCGAATCGAATGACAAGTGTGCCACAGGGCCCTTCCTGTGCGCTGCTGCGAAGTGCGCTGTGCAAGTTGTTGCAAGTGGCACCAGCAAACTTGCAGGCAGAGTCGATTGGTAGCACCACCAAGCAATGTCAAGGAGGTCTTGAAAATAGCGAGTTTGATGCATTCTGGTCGTATCCTGTTCAGCCGGCGAGGCACCCGTTCCTTTGCCCTTTTTGATGCGAGCGATGCTTCGGCTTCCAGTTCCGCTGCGCTTGAGGGGGAAGCCTTCGAGATTCCAGGACAATGGACGCTTGCCGAGAGCAGCAGGGTGTTGACGCTATGTTGGTAAGAGAACTGTGGGTCTCACTGGCGTTCGTGCACAAGATGTTCGTGGTGCGAGAGCCGATGTCACAATGGTCTCTTATCGAGCAATTGACAGCTTCTTTCTCAGCGCGTCACGATGGTGTGAGCAAGCTCTTGCTTGCAGGACGTGCGCAATGCCTCGAAACTCAACTCCGGCTTCGACGACAGCGTTTCGTGAAATCTGAAAGCGAATCTTTGAGATCTGTCCAACGTCCATGCATACGTGCGGGCGTGTCACTCACTCGCTTTGTTCGGCGTCTGGACCTGGGCAACGGGTCTGGTCCTGTGACAGCGCAAATACAAAGTCGGACTCGAGAGACCAGCGAAAGACCACGGCAACTGGCAACGCGACAAACCACCTCGCATGCGCGAGTCGCCATCGCCGTCCCAGCCACCCAGACTGCCTGCTTGTTGTCGGACAGGTTGAAAACAAACGCTCGAAGAAGCGCCTCCGTTGCAACCAACTAACCAACCAACCGAGAGCCAAGAAGGACAAGTCGTTCTGGGCGACCAACCTGACACTGGAGGGTAACGAGTGATTAGTGGAGGCAGACGCCTGTCTCTGTGAGCAGCAGAGACAGACACCACCAGCCGGTTCAGCGACGGTTCGTGCCACGAACAAGTCAGCACATTCAGACCTGACTGACGCAACACCCTTTCACGACGATTGACTGGCACTCCGTTTGACACTAGCTCCATCTCTCTCTCTCTCCACCTCTCCATCTCTCTCTCCATCTCTATCTCTCTTGATGCGGCTGCGAGTCGTCGCTCGTCTTGCATGCGCGTGGACAAAGTCGGTAAAGGCTTGTCTGGATGCTCGCCACGCTGACCCACCGAATGCAGTTCAACGGCCGATCAGAGGTCTTCCGCCGCTCGCTGCTGCTCGTTGAGCACGCGTGCGTGCGCGCGGGGCAACTCGTGAACTGCCTCATTCTCCACAGTGCTGTCTTCTATTTCGCCGAGGTTGCCGAGGCTGCAAAAGCAGTAGTCTCGACAACCTCGACGACCGGATGGACAGGATGGGCAGGACGCATGAAGCAATGTCTTCTGAGGATGGTCGCGATAGTCCGCTCATCCATCCATCCGGTCGCACGCGAGTCGGCAACCTGACTGTCGAGGTCGCCTGCAAGTCATCCCCATCACGAGTTCAATCGATGGTGTCACGAGTTCGCGTCGTTGTCGAAGATTACCGTACTTGTGTGTGGGCGTCGTTGTTGCCCTCGAGAAGGGACGTGAGAGGATTTCGTCAATCAAAGCAAAGGACGTGCGCGGTGGCTGGCTCGGCATCGAGTCTGACTTGTAAGTTGCCGGTGCAGCATCGGTCGAGACGTCGCTCGCTGCATCGCTCGCCGCGTCGCTCGCACGAGATGATTGATTGATTGACCACTCACCTCGTCCGCGTGGTCAACGTGTCCCGCGTACTCAGCATTCCTGGCTGGTCGCTCGCTTGGCCGGCCTGTGGTGGTCTGCTCGGTGGCGTCCGTATGGTGACCATTTTGCTGAGCAGGAGGTCTGATCGAGATCGTGCGAGCGCAGTCGCCTTTGTCTCGGCGGGCAACAGAGGAAACAAGCAAAGCGAGCGATGCACGCCGGAATGGAGGTGACCACTGATCGGCTCTTCCGGATGTGCATGGCGGCCACCCACCATGCTGCTCAATCCAAGACGATCTCTCTGTCCGGACTGGGCTGGCAGTGCCGGTGGCACTGCCAGTAAACGGTCTGGCACCCGGACAGAGGAGTGTCAGTAGTGAACCGACTGGCACCCGGCCACCCATGACGACACCGTCTCGCCACGTGTCATGTCCAGTTCTTGCTTCTTGCTGCCACGTGTTGCAGAAAGTGAATGGATACAAACTTCAAAATATTTGGCTTGATTCGCGAGGAGGAGGAAGGGAAGGAGGGAGCTCAGCGCGAGTGTTTGCTTGCCTTCGGGCCTTTTGTTGGCTGGCTTGTGCTGGCATGTGCTGGCATTTGCTGGCATTTGCTCGCTGGCACGTGCTGTACAATATGCCAGGTGGCCCAGCGCGTTCAGTTTCGCTCCGGTGGAGGGCTGGCCAGCCGCTGGCTGTGAGCAGCATGCCTCCACTCGCAGACAGGTCTTGTTGGCTCAACCGAGAGTTGAGCGTCTGGTGCTCTCTTTGCTGACCAGCAAACAAAAGGTCTTTGCGAAGCCGAATCCAGCATCTGGCTGAGTTTTGTGGACACCGAGGTGCTCTCGAACCCAGATCTAACTTCTGCGCTCTCAACAAATGACCATGCGTCGAAGCACATGTATGCGCTGAGCAAGCGCTCATGCACAGCCAGCAATGCTTCCTCGGCGTCGGTAGAAAGCCGACAGACAAGCAGACTCCTTCCTCCTCTGCGACAGTCAGCTCCCAAGCCCAGGATTTTGATGCGCGTACGAAGCAGGCGAGCTGCGCCGCGCCGAGCAAGATAAGACAAGCAAGACACTCACCCACCCATCCATCCCGCGATCCTCCGCGCAATCGGGAATCGGTCATCACCGAGGTGAACAGTGCGAGGGTGGCGAAAGTGACCAGCGTGCGTCTTGACTCTCGTCGGCGCGCGACCCGGACGCAACCTGCTCTTCAGTCACTCACTCGCCAGTGAACCCACCGTGTGCTGGGCTGCTGCCACCACCACCACCCCGAGTCAGTCGAGAGTCGAGAGCAGAGAGCCGAGTTCCTGACTGATGTCACCCGCGAGACTCAAAATGCCCACTCAACTCAACTTCGAGTCGAGTCGACTCGCGAGTCACGACGTCAGACGGCGCGCCGTTTTTGACCAGGTGAAGAGAGTGGGACCCTCTGGATAAGCGCCATCAGTACTTGACCGATCGATGCGACTCGCGTCTCGACGCGACTCCAGCACTTGCAAACAGCACGCAGCTCGCCTATACAGGAACGGCCCACCGTCATAAGCACATGTACTATACACACACCAACGCCACCACCACCGCCATGACAGCAGAGCTCTCCGTGCTTCTCCTTTTGCAACGCACCAGCGTGCCAACCATGCTCGTGACACGTTGCTCCTGTAACCCCAACCCTCCGTCCTGGCTTTTCCCGCACATATTTTCTTTCTGCACGTGACAAAGACAGGCCACCTCTCGCCCGCTCTCTCTCTCTCTCTCTCTCGCTCTCGTTTATGCTGGGGCGCAACAAACACACCCGTGCTTTTTGGACTTGGCTGGAGCACGCGGCCACCAGTCGCGATTTTGCGGAAGAGCAGGCGAGCGAGAAAAGCGAGCGCGGTGCACAGCAACCACCAGCTTAACCAGCCACACTACAGTCACCCCGCGCGCACGCAGGCCGGCAGTCAACACCACCACCACGCTGCACGCCCACCCCCACCCCCACGACGACCACTACCTTTGCTGCTGCCAGGACCCGACAATGCGCGGAGTGGAGGCGCGCGTGACCTCGTGCATTGGCGGCAAGGAGGAGAAGTTCGCCGTGCAGGTGCAGCCGCAGCTCGCGCCGCTCTACTTCGCCTACAAGAGCCTGCGCGACTTTGACGCGCTCTGGAGCGCTATGGAGGAGCTCACGGCCGACATCAAGCAGCGGCGCGCCCGCGCGGGCAGCGCCGGCCCGTGGGAGCCGAGCATGTTCGCCAAGTGGATGGAGAGCTTCGTGGATCACTACGCGTTCCGCGCGACGATCCAGCAGCTGCGCGAGCAGGAGAAAGAGACTATGAGCACGCTCAACGTGTTCCTGCAGGTCGTGCTGCGCCGCGTCTCGGGGCTCTACGTCGAGGACACGATCCTGCGCTGCGGCTGCTGCGACGTGGCGCGCAAGCTCGCGCTGCTCGTGCGCAGTTTCCTCGAGTTCGCGCCGGGCGTGGAGCCCCGCGTGGCGGCGGCGCCGGCGCAGGACCAGTGGCTCGGCAAGCGCCAGCTCTCGGACGACGCCGCTGTCCGCCCAGAGTGCGACCCGCGCGAGGCGAAGCGCGCGTCGGCGCCGCTCTTTCCGGCGCGCGGCGACCGTTCGCCCAAGGCGCGGAAGCTCAGCAGCATGGGCGAGTTCTGCATCCCGACACTGCGGAAAGTGGGGCTGGACGCGCCGAGTACGGCTGTGCCAACAAGAAGGCGCGTGTTCGCCGAGGTGGACTTTTGAAGCCCTCTCCTCCCCCCGAGACGCCAACGATCAAGTATTTAACTAGGGAACCAACCACCAACCACAACGACTAGCAGCCCGCCGCGAGCGAGCGAGCGGCAGGACAGCCACGCGCCGCGTAGAGAGCTCGATCAGCGAGCGAGCGAGCCACGGCCTCCGATATTTAAGCCAAACACTTTGACTCGTATCTCTGATTTGCTCTGTTCATTCCGAACCGCATTCTCTGCGTTCACCCACACACACCGGTGGGATGCCTGGGCCGTTCGTTGCTGCTGCTGACCGAGGGCTCCAACCTGAGCCGCGCGCAGGTGCGCCTGGCCGTCGGAACCGCCAAGAGCTCGATCGCTCTCCTCTCCTCAGAATCTCTCTTTCGCTGATGGACATGCAGTAGTGATCTGAGAACGAGCGCCGCGCCTTCTCTTTGCTGACAGGGCATCAAGACACACGAATCTCTCGATCTCCCTATCCGCGTTAGCGGGAGCGGACGCGCTCGGCCGACAGCGCGCGCAAACAGGTTTGCTTTTCTATGGCGTCAAGGACGCGGCCTTCCTCACGACCAATCCAAGTGAACCGGACGAATGATGTGTCTTCGAGGCGAGTGATGAGATGTGATGAGATCCAAGGCAGGAGTGGAGCCCTCGAAATCCGAGGGCCGAGTCGGATCGACAAAGCGCCTCGAGAGGAGCCGCGAGAGTTGAGACGCCGACTCGAGCAAGCAAGCACGGGCGGCAGCTCTGCCATTGAGACGGACGATCCAAAGTGCACGTATCGTGCATGAGAAGTCCTGGAAAGCTCGAGCGATCGAGTCGCACATCGCTGCGAAATTGATCGCGGAAAGACCCCGCTTCAGGCCACGTTCGGACAGGCACGCATGTGCATGCGATCGAGAGGCCGTCTTGCTTGCTTTTGGCAGCTTTGTCCACGATCCGACCAGCAAGCAAGCGATTGTCGGGTGCAGACCTGGAAGAGGGACCTTGACTGTTCTGACTGGCTGGGCCACTTTGGCCTTCGGTCGTGACGACGCTCTGACTCGAGTGTCCTCATCGGCGCCACCCATCCCCGTCCATGCCCATTGCACACCCACTTGCTCCCGCCTTCACTTCTCGAACCAAAAACCACTCAGAAATAATCTCACAACCACCAGTCGTGATTCACACCATAATGTAACTGTCCTATTTTATACCTATCCTGTATATCAAAATTTAGAAAGTTTGAACATTAAGGCATACAGTTTTATAGCCAGTTGAAAGGTTCTTACTTACAATTTCTTGTCAATTACCCGGTCTAAAGAGAGAAACTCAGATGCCTCAACGTTCGCCATCTGTGCATTTTTTAGGGGCTAACATTAAGGCATCTGTGTTTACCTCTTTATAAAGAATATTTGATAAACATTTTCTATGTTGTAACCTCTTAGCAAGCAGTAACCCGTATGCCTTAATATTCAACCCGTTCCAGATGCCCTTTTTCCATCATTCTAGAACTAATTCTGACCGGCTTTTAGTATTCTAAAACTGACTCTGACCGTTTCGAACCATCTGTACACCATACAAAACGTGTTGTTGCCACGCGCTATGCTTCACGCTGTGCCACCCACACGGACAACGGATGCTACCACTGGTTGCCCCTGCCCTGCCGGCGTCCATCTACTCCTTATTCTCCTGGACCACGAGCGGTCCGACGTTGTTACCCGTCTCCTTGTTGTGCTTCATGTGCGAACCGCCGCAGAGCGGGAACTTCTTGGACTTCCAGCAGCGGCACACGAGGCACTTGCCCTTGCCCTTGAACAGTATGAACATTTTGCTCCACTTTGGCTTGGAAAGCGAAAATGGAGCAAAATGGAAGTGAAAGAGTCTCTCATAACGAATGAGGTGATGTGAGAGTTATTTCCACAAGCGAGCCAACTCGGAGCAAAATGTTTATAACGTATACCACCAATTCGTGAGCCAAACCAGTTGATGACCCAAAGAGTTCGTTTTAGCCAATAGCAGCTCGCAAAACGCAAATCTGGTTCGTTTATTGGCGCGACAAAATTTTCACCAGTTCATGAGCCGCGAGCGGAGCATGCGCCGCGCGTCATGCAGAGATCGCAGAGCGCAATGCATCACAAAGAGCAGAAAACGCAGCGACGATGAGAGCGCGGT
>SMMQ01002309.1:6888-25557 GCA_008271595.1 [Pythium] brassicae (nom. inval.) | reverse complement strand
CAGCCTCGCGAGATCCGAGCTTGGGGCAGCGAGGTGGCTGCTGGTGCGAGATGAGGCTCGTGCGAGCATCCTTGCGCTTCCTCCATCGCCTCCTCACGCTTCCTCCATCGCCTCCTCGCCGTCGTGGTGCTCGAAAGACGATCGACGCGAGCCAAACGATCGTGCGCAGAGAAGACATGGAGTCGTAGTAGCTGTGGCTCATCAATTGATTTTGCTCGATACCATCCTCTGTGTTTGAGAGTCAGTTGTTCACGCTCCACGTGCTTGCTGTTGTTCAGAAGCGCCTCAAAAATGCAGAACTCTTTCTACTTTCAGCCTCAATGACAACAGAGATTTGTAGATTTGTTTTCTAGTCATTCTGCGTGTTTTGCTTAACAGTCCATTTTTGGCCCATAAATTGATGGTATACGTTACTAAATTTATAATAGTACGCACATTTTTCTTCTGAGAGTAAGTACTGCTTTTAAGAGGAGTCGACAACCTTATCAGGCGAATGAATCGAGAATGTCACTAAAGGATAGGGCAAAAGCAGACAACTTCAAATTTGGTGTACAACTATACAACGTCGGAGCGCGATTAAAGATTACAGGTTATAACATTCAAAACATGCGGAGGGTTAAAAATCAAGCCTGATGAGGGTCGTGTTCGCTTGCCAGAAAGTGGACCAGCTCTTGATATTTTTTAGTGGTCAACCAGCCCAGACTCAGAAACGGAAAAATCTGAGTCTGGTCTATGTTTAAATCAATACACTCTAATTTCGTATTAGTGACCACGAAAAAACGACTTCAAAACTATCCAGGATAAAAGCTCTTCTTTCACAAAGATATACACCCTTCCCTCGGTCAACGAAGCCTGCATTGCCGAATGCCCCTTCAAAAACGGTCAAAATTTCATCTGAGGTATTTTGGTTGCTGAGGATTTAAAAAAACTGGTGAGTAAACTCCTCCTTGGCGCGCACACTTGGAGCACCGCGGACCAAGCAGTACCAACATTGATGTCCTCTCTCCTTTAGCTTATGCCCTTGGTACTAGTGGTAGTGAATTGGCAAAATGGACAGCATTTGACGGATGAATAGACGAGCGACTTGCTCAAAGAGGGTTAATATTTTTTATTTTGAAATTGTTGTGCGAGCCACTGGTGGCGTGCACCTTGCGTGAACTCTTCGCAACTCTTGTCGAAGGGGGGTGTTGCAAGTCGGGCCCCTCGAGCCGACCTGGACCTTCGTACTTCGATGCAAATGTGAAAGTGGTATTAGGAAGCGAGCGAGCAACTCGAGAGCTACGAGCGGCAGCTCCGCTGCTCGCGGCCGGGCGCTCTGCAACCGCCAGCGATGATGCGATAACCACAAGCTAACCGCCCCAGCGATCACGCGCTAGAAGGTTCTCGGAGACCTCTGGCCCTGAATGCAACACATGCACTCGGCGCTAGCATGCGAAGTCGATCTCAGCACCTCGCATGCTCGCGCCTGCTGCTCCGGCAGCAACGGGGGGTGGTGTGCGCTTGCGTTCTGAAGATCTTGCTCACGAAACATGTGTGACAGACGGGAAAGTGGTGCGAAAGGGGCCCATGTACATCGAGCCATCGAGCTCCTCCTCGAGTGAGGTAGGCAATTCAACCACTGATTGAAAGCCACAGCGACGACACTCAAAGACGTGGAAGGAGCGCACCGCGATTGTGCGCTCGACGCGGCCGGTGAAGAATGTTGTGGCTTCATTCCCTGCGACCGATTACAAGACGTGGGAGGAGCCGAAGACGGCGGTTCGTGAGTACGAGGTGGTGAAGCACTTGCGATTCCGCAAGCGGAACTCCCAGTTTGCCGCTACATACAACTGGTGTGCTTCTCAGTACAAATGGATTGACGATGATGCTTAAGCTGAGTCAGTGTGTTGTGTTGCTTTGCCCGTGTTGCTTTATGGAAGAGAAGCAGCTGTTGCCCCAGAGCGGTTCCATCACGCCTTCAATGACTACTTCTGTACGCATGGCTGCTTCCAGAAGTCACGCAGTCATTGAGGCCGGAACAAGCCTTCTCGACACCGTGGATGCGCTGCACGGTTTGGTGCCGTTGTAAAGGGTGTCGCAGCCTCGGGAGCGCCGTCAAAGTGGCGGATTGGTGTACTGCGGCAGGTATGTTGCTTTGCCTGCTGTATCGATGCCAATTGCCGTGCTCGGTCTAACAGACATGTATCTCTGCGCTCTCCGGACACACAAACACAACCACCGAACAACTCAAGAGAGGGGGACTCGTACTTTGGGACAGGCACGCTCGATGAAGCTGCGCCAGTGCTGCAAGAAGTTTTGTCTCATTTGCCGCAGCATTGACGATCTTTGTTTTTGGGGTCAAAACGCGTTTGGCCTGGTTGACTCAGAGACTGGGTGTTAAAAGTGCAAATCTGAGCAGTTTGAGAGAAATTCCAGAATTTGCAAAAGGCTATTGACAGATTCGCCTTTAAAAAGGTCAGGCTATTGACAGATTCGCCACGTCAATGATTCCAGATATGCAAATTTGTCGGCGTAATTCTAAAAAAAGTCTTCCCAAACAGGTAGAAAAAACGGGTGCACGCAAAGCCATTTCGTGGACTTTCGATGATCACACTTCGTCTCTGAGTGAAGCAATGCGAGGAGTATCACCACCACCGTCATCTCTGTGACGAAGGGCGTCAGTGATCGCTGTCTCTCATTAAACTGCTGCTCGTAGCCGCTCGACAGGACGCGACCTGCGATCCAAATCGCTCTCTCTCTCTCTCTCTCGTTCTCCAACTCTCTCTTTCTCGCTCTCTCTCGATCTCTCTTACGTTCGCTCTCGCTTTTACTGCAGCCCGAGCAACACACCGCCGCTGCCGCCCTCCTGGTTCGGCAGGTACGTGACGTTGCGCGACTTGGCGAGCGTCTCCGCGATCTCGCGCGCCGCGTCGATCCGCTGCACCTCGATGAAGCCCGAGCCGCTCTTGGCGACGGCGTCGGAGACGAGCCGCGCGGCCTCGGACTCGCCCTCGGCCTTGATGATCGCTGCCTGGCGCTCCTGCTCCGAGCGCATGACCACGAACTTCTGGCGCTCAGCGTCCTGCTGCGCCACCTGCTTCTGCTCGACGGCGCGCGTGAACTCGGGTCCGTACTCGAGGTGCGTGATCGACACGTCGTCAAGCGTGAGGAAGAACTTCTTCGCGCGCTCGTTGAGCTCCTGCGAGATCTGTTGCGCGACCTTGTCGCGGAACGTCAGCAGCTCGCTCGCGTCGTACTGCGCCACGACAGACTTGAGCACCTCGTTGCCGACCGACGGCAGGATGCGCTCCGAGTAGTCGGCGCCATACTCGGCGAAGATGTGCGGCAGGTGGTCCACCTGCGGGCGCGAGAGCACGCGGAGCGAGATGTTGACCATCTGCAGGTCCTTCGTGCCCGTCCGCGAGCTGATCATGCGGTAATTCGAGCGCACGTCCAGGATCGTCGGGTACTGGAACAGCGGGATCTTGAAGTGCGTGCCCTCGCCCACGCACGTCTTCAGGATACCGTCCTTACGGTCGAAGATCACGGCGCGGTGGCCGCCATCCACTGCACCCACGCGCGTCCCAAGCACACGTACAGCAGCAGCAATGTGAGCTCACACGCACAAGAAGCCAACCATCCCATACAAGGCTCTGAGTCCATAATGAAACAAGCGAGAGAGACGGGCAGAACCACGCACCGTCGTAGATGCACTCCTGCACGATGAAGCCGCCGAAGCCGACGGACAGGCCGACGCCGGCGATGCGGTTGAAGAATCTGGCGGCCATGATCCTGAGGGAAGGCTGCTGCTCTGTGTGCTCTGTGCGTGCTTGAGGCTCGAGCGAGGCTGCGTTTTTGCTGGCTGGGAGTGGCGGAACGGAAGGCAACGGGACCAGGCAAAGATATGCTCTTGAAATTTGTATGGCATAGTGGAATGCTGACATTGGATGGAATGAATGCGGATTATGATGGTACATTTTCAGCCAATCACGTGTTGGATGGACTCGAAGCAAAATGGAGAGATGTACTCAGATCTGGAGCTGAGTCTGACTCCGGTCGAATTCGGCGTGGTTCGTGAAAGCATACAAACACGCAGTCAACAGTGCAGAATTCTTCTGTAGCGCATACGTCAAACTCTGAGCGACAAACCAATCCACACTATCATAAATAAAAAAGTCTTTCTATTTGCATATTGGTCAGACCTCCGAAACGCCTCTCGCGTCTCTTTGTCTCGCCCTCTGAAAATATTTTTTTTCTCTCTCATCTGCACAAAGAAGCTTTTGATCAATACATATCAATGATAACGTTAATTTAAAAAGGCTCAAATGCATATAAAGAGACAAATTGAAACTTCTACCTTGTTTTTCACTCTACCCAGAATCGACAGCTACCAATCACCTGGAACGCACCATTTTGCTATCACCACCACCACGCACATAGCGACCACCGCCCTCCCCCCCCCTCCTCCTCCAGTCCACCATATCATGAGCGGCGCAGCAGCAGGATCGCGCGCGGCCGACGTGCTGTACAAGACCGTGACCACGGGCCTCGTCCTCGTCACCATTGCGGGCGTCGCGGACGTCGTGCGCGGCTTCACGGTGCTCACGAAGCGCAACATCGACCGCCGATCCACTCCCAGCGCCAGTGACACCCCCACCAGCGCGTCTTCGAGCGACGAGTAAGCGGCATTTGAGGCGGAGAAAGAGCGCACGAAGAGCGAACGGACGCACGATTGTTTCACTAGAGCGAGCGACAGGACGAATGAACGAAGAGCCCAATCTCCCCGCCCGCGCGCTCGTTCTCTGCGTATCGACAGCTCTACAGCGCGCGCACTTTGTACTCCTTCTTAGCGGCGGCTGCAGCGCTACCCGTGTTCGTCGCGACCTTGTCGAGCAGCCGAGCCGCCCGCTGCTGGAGCTTCTCGGCGGGCGTGAGCTCTAGCGCCGCGCGGATGGCGGGCGCCTTGTCGCGCGCGAACGCAAGCTTCATCTGCTGCAGAAGCGACAAGCGGGGCAACTCGCTCTCGGCCTGCAGGCGCTGCAGCCGCAGCAGCTCCGCCTCGCGCTCGCGGAGCTGTTGCTTGCGCTGCCGCGCGCGCTTCGTGAGCAGCGCCGCGCCTTTCTTCACGAGCACGCGCCGCGCTGCTTGCAATAGGACGTCGGGGGCCGTCGCCTTAGGGTCCCCGTGCTCTTGCTTCTCTTGCTGCTGCTGCTGTTGTTGCTGCTGCTGTCGTGACGCAGCGCGCGCCTCGAGCGTCGCGAGTAGCTTGTCTGCGTCGCGTTGCCACGTGGCGACCTGCGCCTTGCTCAGGATGGCGTCGCTGCTCTGTAGCACCCGCGCGAGCGCGTTGAACGCGTCCAGCGTGGCGCTCTGCATCGCAACTGCTCGCATCGCCTGCTTGTACGCTTGCGCCACGCGCGACCAGTTGAAGCGGTAGAACGGCGGCCGCAGCAGGTCGGCGCTCGTGAGCAGCACCGCCGGCTCCTTCTTCCCCCTCCGCCACTCGCAGTCCACGCAGAGTGCGATCGCTTCAGCCACCTCGCGCTCTTCTTCCTGCGCGCGCTGCGCCAGCGCCTTCTTCGTGAGCCCGCGTGTCTGCATCCGCCGTCGATCTCCGCCCCCTTTCCCAGCAGAGCTGCCGAGTGCGTCAAAGTCCTGCTCCAGGTCCAGCGCCAGTCCGTACTCGCGGTCATCGTGCGCCGACGCCCCCAACCGAACCCCAAGCTTGATAACAAGCTTGCTCGACCCAGTCTCAACACACAGAATTGGGAGGACGAGCGGCCCCTGACGCTCCAGCACGCGGTCGAACGCAGCAGTGGTGGCCTCCTGGTGTGCCTTGAGCAGCGCGAGCGTCGCGTCTGTGGTCTCGGCGTCCACGAGCCTCCCGGCCTTGCAGATCTTCCACTCCTCCAGCAGTTGGAAGCACTGCCAGAGCTTCTCGAGCCGCTCCTCGAACACGCGCGCGCGCGTCGGGTTGCTCGTGGCCTCGCAGACGTACGCAAAGTAGGCGGCCGCGCGCCGCATCTTGGCGGACGGCCGGCCGTTCAGCCCCCCGCGCTGGTTCTGCCGCCGCCGCTGCTCCACCCGCGCGCGCTTCCGCTCTTGGAACGCGGCGCGCAGCAGCGCCTCCCGCTCCGCGTGCTGCTCGGCGAGCGCAAGTTCTTTGCTCTCGCGCCCGAACGCCTGCATGCGCCGGACGTGTGGGAGTAGCTGGCGCTGGCACAGATCCTGGTCCACGGCGCACGGCAGCGCAGAGAGAGCGCGTTGGATCGGAAGTCGGTCGCCACCTGCGAACTCGTGCGGCAGGACGCGAAAGTTGTGCTGGAGGTAGTTCGTGACCAGCTGCGGCGTGCTGCTGTCGCTGAGCACCGCGACAGAAAAGAGCATGAACTCGCGACTGGCGGGTGGTGCGGTGCTCGCGTTGTTGGCCGCCGTCTTGGGTTGGGAAGGTGAGAGAGCACCGTTCGGTGGCCCTGATGGGTGCAGGTGGAAGTCTTCGAGGTCGAACTCGCCGTGAATGAGCCCATTGCGAACATCCGTAGCGTCCTCGATGCGCTCGTTGAGGTAGAAGAGTCCGTTCGACGTCGGGAGCAACAGGTGGATCGGGCGGTTCGGAAGCTCCGTGTTCGCGCGGTAGAGCTCGTATACGTACGCGGCGGAGCTCCTAATGTCGACTTGGAGCGACAGGATCTGTGGAGCGCGCGTGAGGGAAAGCGCACCGTCACCTCAGAGACACGTGCTGTATGGACAGCGGATCATCGACACAATGCGTACACTGCCGACTGGGAGCGTCTTGATGTGGAGCGTCACGAAGTTGTCGATGCTACAGATTCGTGCAAAGCCACCCACACACACGAATCGCGAGTGAGTGAGCGACAGAAAGCACGCGCAGGGATGACAGCTTCAGTGTGAGTGCGCACATGGCGCGGTGCTTGCGGATCGCATAGTGATCCACGAGGACGTTAGCATAGAAGTCGTCTTCTCTCCGAGTTGAGGTGCCATTCTCGAGCGCGAGGTCGTCGCGCGGATCCTTGCGATAGATCGAGGGCATCACGAGCTGTCGTTGGAGCGCTTTGTGGCGCTCCTGCCGCTCTTCCTGTTCCTGTTGCTTCGTCATCGGCGTCTTGAGACGACGCGTTGATTGCGACGCGATCACCTCGTGGTGCTTGTCATGCGAGAAGGTGAAGCACCCCGGGCAGCCCATCGCCGATGCCGAGTTGCACACCAAGCAGGGCGAGCTGGCACCAGCAGAAGCCGATTGAAAGCGCGCATCCATCAGCATGGCCAGCTTCTCTCGCTCGAGCGGGCTCAAGACTGCAATGCCCGAGCCTTTGCTGCCATCACCGTCGAGCTCGCTCTCGCTCGTGCTGTCGCCGTTACCGTCGTCATCGTCGTCCTCAAGGATGACGTTCTCAAGAGCGATCTTGGCAAAGCCAGCGAAGAAAAACACGGGCGAGACGCGTGTGCTGTCGTGGTCACATGCCATCGAGTATCCTTGGCATGCGGGGTGTCGGACCACTGACTCCTGGAGAACACTCCCGCCGAACGCAGAGCGCTGTTGCGTCGCCGACCGCTGTTGCGAGGCAGGACATAGT
Organism: [Pythium] brassicae (nom. inval.); assembly: GCA_008271595.1. Lineage (NCBI taxonomy): Eukaryota > Oomycota > Peronosporomycetes > Pythiales > Pythiaceae > Globisporangium > [Pythium] brassicae (nom. inval.). The sequence goes on along the minus strand of SMMQ01002309.1, from coordinate 17,983 downwards.
GCGTGCGAGTAGCCGCTGAACACCGGTGAGACGCACGCTGCAGCGCCACGGACCTGGAAGAACTCATAGCCCGCTGCCACTGGAGTCGTCTTCTGCGGATCCATCACGTCGCGCTCGAGTCGACGCAGGATCAGCACTTCCTCCTCGCGCTCCTTCTGGTGCCACTCGGAGCTGGATGCTTTTGCCTGCGCCAACACGCGTGCGGCATTATCGCGTTCTTGGATCCGCATCAGGCGGCGTCTCGCCTGCTCCTTCTTGCGTACTCGGTCGCGTTCCTTCTTATCGAGCGGAGTGAGCTTCCGAGGCGCACGGCACTGTGTATGCGGGGTCTCTCCATTCCGACCTGAGGAAGCTCGGACTGTTGAAAGAGCTGCTTCCGATGCAATGATCTGCGCTAGCTCTGGCACCGGAATCGACGTGGGTATAGAGAGCAACGTGGCTTGTCGTGCACTGGTGGGCAGGAGTGACGGCGCGCTCATGATCGGTCACCTCGAGTTCATCAGCAAAGGATCACAAGTTGTGATTGACTTGTGCCAACCTATTCCTGGTTCCCAGATGTGTTCAATGGTGCGTGCAATCACAGAAGTCCGACATTCCCGGATACGGGAATGCGCGATTCAAGCTCGTACTCGTACTTCCTGCACTCAAACTGAAGACAGAATTCATCTTTAGTTCCAGTGGAGGTTGGTTGCACTGACAACAAACCAAGTTCGGCGCGAGACCAACAAAGGGCGTCGGCAGAGGCGGCCGCCGCGGAGGTCGAGGTTAACGATAGTGAGTATGAGACCAAGGGCGATAGTGCGTTCGAGGCTGAGGCTGAGGCTGAGGCTGAGGCTGAGGCTGAGGCTGAGACGGAGGCTGAGATCGAGATCGAGTCGGAGAAGACCATGCCGACCGAGACTGAGGTCGAGATCGTGGTCGGCACAGATACCAAGACAACTTAAGGTGTATTTACTACAGGGTTCGACTCATTCACGTTGTTGTTGGCACGAACCGGAATTTCACGACGACTTGTACTGTACCTTGTACCCATTTCAATTTTCAACCCAAATCTGCGAAAAAAAAACATTCCAAATATCCTGCACATTCGAAGTCATACACGGGACATTGGCATACAAACACAAAAGCAACACATAAAATAGCGACAATGAAATTAAACGCGGGACAAAATTTTCGACTACGAGAATTGAGCTGCCCACATTCGAAATTACCCACGCACACACAACACTCGTTGTCAATAATGGGGTGCAGCAACAGCACGGAGACCACCAGTGCCGGCGCAGCACCAAGTCGGCGCCCAGTGGCGGCGCCCGCGTTCCACCCGATCCCCGACCGCTACGAGACCATCGGTGCGGTCATACGCCTGTCAACACGCACCCAGCTTGCGTTAAAATGGGGACCGCTGACGATCTCTCTGGTGGCGGTGCTGACGATGTACGACAGCGGAGGTCCAGGCAGATTTGCGCAAGGCGGGACTCGAGTCCTCCAACTTGATCGTCGCGGTGCGTCAGGTGCTGGGGAGCTGCTATACACGGTGACTGAGGCTGATAAACTGAGCCTGTGTGTGTGTGTGTGTGTGTGTGTGTGTGCAGGTGGACTTTACCAAGTCGAACCTGTGGACGGGCGAGAAGAGCTTCGGCGGCCGAAGTTTGCACGACATCGACCCCAACGGCGTGTTCATGAACCCGTACCAAGTGCGTTGGAGCTTATATCGAGCTGTGGAGAGAGCGAAGGAGCTAGGGAGCGAGAGAGAGGGGGTTTGCTGGCTGACAGTGGTCGTCTGGCATTGTACCGAATGTGGTTGCAGAGCGTGATCTCGGTCATTGGCCGCGTGCTCGAGGCGTTCGACGACGACAACATCATACCGGCGTACGGCTTTGGCGACATCAGCACCAAGGACATCGGCTGTTTCCCGTTCAGAGCGAACCCTGGCTGCCGCGGCTTCGCGGAGGTGCTGCAGCGGTACACGGAGATCACACCGACACTCAAGCTTTCGGGCCCGACGAACTTCGCGCCCGTGATCAAGGAGGCGATCCGCACCGTGGAGCGCGAGACCGGGTACCACATCCTCGTGATCGTCGCGGACGGGCAGGTGACGAACGTGGAGCAGACGCGGCAAGCGATCGTGGAGGCGTCGAACTGGCCGATCTGTGCGTGCTGCGCTGGCGCTGAGCGAGTGAACGGGGGTCTTGAGGCGTGTGTATTTATGCGTGTCGAGTATCTAACTGGCGTGGTGCCTGCGCGTGCTGCAGCGATCATCATGGTCGGCGTGGGCGACGGTCCGTGGGAGATGATGCAGGAGTTCGACGACCAGCTCCCGGCGCGTCGCTTCGACAACTTCCAGTTCGTCGAGTACAACGCGGTGATGCAGATGAACAAGAAGAACCCGGAAGCCGGGTTCGCGATCATGGCGCTCATGGAGATCCCAGGTGCGAGTTGGACCCTCTTGCCTTTGGGGGGAAAGCTCGAGCGCGCGAGCGGAGCCTGTGGGTGTGGGATGTGGCTCACGATTGCGTTGTGGCTGCCGCTGTGGTTCTGCTGGGTACAATGTCTGTACAGAGCAATACCAAACCATCCGCAGCCTCGGGATGCTCTAGGCGCCGCCGCTCGCTTCGACTCGCGGAGCCAGTGTCAGTCGTTGTAAGAAGCACGTCGGCTCTCGCCGCGTAGTTCCTCCGTTCCTTCCCACCTCTTTAATACTTCGGCATGATTGGCGTTGTGAGCGTGTATGTGCGACACCTCGCGTGCGGTGCTGCCAATGGCAGTGGTGCTTGCTGGTGGCGAGCAGCCTGGGTGCTGCAGTCGCTCGCCCTCCTGGGCGATGCACGCTGAACCCGCGTTTCAGCGACACTGAGCCGCGTTGGAGAGGCAGCGAGAGCGATGGGCTCTTCGCCCAAACTCAACCCTCGTGGCTCGAGCACTACGTGCAGCCTGCCTGCCCGGTGCACGACGGCGTGAGAGTTCCAGCGAAATGCTCCCGGCGCGGCGGGTGCTTTGCTTCTCGGTTTGTGGTCACTGTGGGTTTGGGACAATTATTGTTCTCAGGACGACACCTTCGGCTCTTGGGACTCGCTGGACTGACCGGATAAGAACCATCCGACCCAGAGTCCGACTGCGTTGGTGCATTCCACCAACTGTGAGGGCCGGCGAAGATGACCCTCGCTCACACACTCGCAGCAGGTTCTCCCGTGTCTCTCGGTGTCGCAGCCGCTCAGGGCGGAAGAAGGGCCCTGGCCCCAGCCGGCATGGCTCAGAATCCCCTTCCTCCGAGCCCTGGGGCACCAGCTGCTCCAGGACGCCGAAGCCGCTTGGAAGCGGTAGTGACGGTGCCCCTTGTTCTGCTACTTGTGTTACTGATCACGAGCGAGGTAACCGAGGAGGCAGAGACCGTGCGGCCGCCCCATTTCCCAACCGAGACCCGCAGTGTGAGACACCAGCAGCATCGACCCCAGCAGCCGCCTCCTCCTCTTTCTCCTCGATACAAGCAAACAAGTGACGATGGGCAGCGGCGCGAAAGTACACAACGTGGCCGCGCGCACGAGTGGCTCGAACGTCCGCAAGAGGCGAAAGATGGCGGCGTCGGATGGTCGCAGCGGCAGCGCGCCCGCAGGCTCGAGGTCCGCGACGCCAGACAGCAGCAACACCAGCAACAGTGATGGGCGCTTGTTTACCGACAGTGCGAGCGAGAGCGCGCGGCGGCGATGGCGGCTCCTGCAGAAGCACGTGTGCATCACACGGTGGCTCTCAAAGGACCTTATGCAGCGCCACCTCAAGCGCTTCGCGCTCTCGCAGCAGGCGATCGTCGACGCCGTGATGCACTCCAGCGACGACTTCATGGCCGTGTTCATCAAGATCCGCGTGCGTCCAGCTTGAGTGCTGCGTGCTTCCTCTGTGTTGTGCTACTGCTGGTTACTGACGTCGACACGCTCTCTCTCTCTCTCTCTCTCTCTCTCTCTTGCCACCACCCAGGAGCAATTCCTGTCGTTGCTCGACGCGGAGAACTGCTTCATCATCTTCGAGACGAAGCGGTCGGTGCTCGAGTTTGACGGCCGCACGATCTGCCCGTCGGCGCGCGCCAAGAAGGGCTTGCTGCGCGACTCACTCCGCTCCGGCCAGCCGCTCCAGCTCGCGTGCGCCGCGTCATGCGAGGACGCGCAGATCGTCGACGGCATCCCGAATATCGACCTCCGGGTGCGCTTCTCTTGTCGAACATGTTGGACCCCGTGTTGGACCAGCGAGGCTAACACAGCGTCCTGTCTTCAGTCGTACGTATGCATCCCACTCCCCGACGGCGACAACCACGTCCAAGCGGTCGTCGAGATCTTCAACTCGCGCTACGACGCGCGCGTGATCAGCTCGTGGCTCTCGGGGACCGGTGGCAGCGACTCGCTCAACGTCTTCCGCGCTTTCGTTGGCAAGATCATCAAGGCGTTCGCGAAGCGCAACAAGATCAGCGAAGTCGTGTCGAGCTCCGCGAGCGCTGGCGCAGTGCAGCCGCCTACACTGGCAGCGGCATCACGACGCCGCCACAGAAGCGACAGCGAGAGCGACTCGGGCCACAATGCGAAAGCAAGCGGACAGTCGGCTGGCCTGGCGGCCCCGGCGGCCGAGGCGCGCACGAACGACCTGTCGGTCGAGTCGCTCTTGGACCTGCTCCGGCAGACCGTGGCGATCGAGCACTGCGTCGTGTACGCGTACGACAAGGAGGCCGGCATGCTCTGGACGAGGCTCTCGGTCGGCTCGACGGGCTACCCTGCGACCGTGCCGTTCGGCGACGGCGCTGTCGGCCGAGCCGCGCTCGCCGGAGAGCCAATGTATCTGACAACGCGCGCGCTCGCGACACCGCCGACGCCCAACAGTGCGGTCGTGACGTCTGCAGAGCTGACCGAGTCGCTCCGGCTCCCATCAGGCGCCGTCGCGGACACGCTCGACGTACTCCTCGTGCCGACGTTCAACAGCAACGCGGAGCTCAACGGCGTCGTGTTGCTGCGTGACAAGCGCGACGCGACGGCGTTCAACGAGTCGGACGTGGCGATCGGCGTCAACATCTGCCGGCATATCGGCAGTGCGCTGCACAGCTCGGAGTTGCACGACGCGATCCTGAAGGCGCAGGGGAAGGCGCAGACGCTGCTCGACCTCTCGGCAGTGCTCTTCCGGGAGCTCGAGACGAACTCGCTGCTGATCGCTATCATGGACGCGATCAAGACGCCCATGGGCGCTACCAAGTGCAGCATGTTCCTCATGAACGACGACAAGAGCGAGCTCGTCTCGCCTGTGGGCTCGGACATCAATTGCGACCTGGCGCAGGAGGGCTTCCGCATCCCCGTGACTTCCGGCATCATCGGCGCGGCGGCCACGAGCGGCGAGGTGATCAACATCCCGGACGCGTATGCTGACGCGCGGTTCAACCAGGCGGTCGACCAGCAGACAGGCTTTGTCACGCGCTCGATCCTCGCGGTGCCCATCAAGGACGCGACCGGCACGGTGCTCGGCGTCCTCGAGATGGTCAACAAGCGCGCGAAGCAGTACTTCGACCGGGACGACGAGGAGCTCGCGCGCGGCATCGCGTACTACCTCGCGATCGCGCTCAACAACGCGCGGCTCTTCGAGGCGGCGCGCGCGGCCCGGCGGCGCAGCGACGCGCTGCTCGCGCTCATGCAGGCCATGTCGTCCACGAACGAGAACGTCGGCGACGTTTTCAAGGCGCTCGTGGAAACCGTGTGCCAGATCCTGAACGTCGAGCACGGCGAGCTCTTCTTCGTCGACGCGCTCAGCAAGACGCTTTTCTGCCGCGCGGGCGCCAACTGGAAGGGCTTCTCGATCCCGGTCGGCAAGTTCCTCCAGGGCATCGTCGCCGACAAGGGCGAGACCGTGAACCTCGCGAACGCGGCTGCACACCCGGACTTCTGCAGCGAGTACGACACCATCGCGGGCGTCAAGACGCGCAGCCTGCTCTGCGCGCCGGTGAAGGCGCCGCCCCAGCGCGCCGGCGGCGACGAGAGCGTCATCGCGGTCTTCTACGCCGCTAACAAGGTCGGCAAGGCCCACGCGCGGTTCTGCGATGAGGACACCAAGATTCTCGTCGCGATCTGCGCCGAGCTCCGGTCGATCATCGAGCGCCGCGCATGGGAGCTCGTGTTCGAAGCCAGCGGCAGCGAGACGACGCATGTCACCAGCTCTTTCCTCTCGCAGTACACGTCGACACCGACGCTGTCGCGGCGGCGGTCGCACGTGAGTCTACGCAGCTTCACAGATCTCCCAAGCGCTGCAACGACGGCGACAGTGTCCGCTACTGCAACTGCGGCCCCGCAGACGCTGACGGGCTTGAGCGAGCGCGACGGCCACAGCGCGGCGATGATCGCGAACACGAATCTGGACGACCCGATGCAGCCGACGAGCGCGCGGCTCATCCACTCGTGGGACATTGCGCCGTGGGAGTTCTCGGCGCCGCAGCTCGTGGACATGGCTATGGAGATGTTCGAGAGCTTCGACCTGCTCGCGCGCTTCCGCGTGCCCCAGGCGACGATGCGGCGCTTCCTCGTCAGCGTCAAGTCGCAGTACCAGGACATCCCGTACCACAGCTTCTACCACGCCTTCACGACGCTGCACGTGAGCTTCAAGATCGTGTCGTCGCAGCCGTCGGCGGCGCTCATGCTCGACCTCGTCGGCAGCGCGACACCGGTGTCGGCCGCCTCCTCCCCCTTGGCGCCGTCGTCGTCGCTGGCTCGTGTCACCGGGGACGGCGACGCAGAGAGCCCGCGCCCGCTCTTCGAAGCGCGCGACGTCATGGCGATCTTTGTCTCGGCGTTCTGCCACGACATGAACCACAACGGCCGCACGAACGACTTCCACGTGCGCTACCGCACGAGCATCGCGATGCTGTACAACGACCAGTCCGTGCTCGAGAACATGCACGCGGCCGCGTGCTTCGACACGATGCGGCGGCCGGGCCACGACATCCTCGAGCACCTCGACACGGGCGCGTACCGGCACATGCGCAAGAGCATCATCCGCGCGATCCTGGCGACGGACATGCACAACCACGCCGGGATCGTGTCGCAGCTGCACGAAAAGCTCAAGGTCGGCGTCTTCAACAGCGACGACGAGACCCACCGGGAGCTGCTCGTGAACGCGGTCGTGCACTCGGCCGACATCTCCGGCCCGGCGCTGGCGGAGGCGCTGCACCTGCGCTGGTCGCTCCAGCTGCTCGAGGAGTTCAACACGCAGTACGACGAGGAGCTGGCGCTCGGTATGGCCCCGACACCGTACATGAACGCCAAGCCCGGCACGGCCGCGGTGAGCAAGCTCAACATTGCGTTCATCGACTCGTGCGTGTTCCCGCTCTGGAGCATCATGAGCGCCTTCCTGGACGGGCTCGACGGCTGCCTCGCCAACATTCAGACGAACCGGCTCATGTGGGTCGCGCGCGAAGCCGAGAGCCCCACGTAGCACAGAAACACTGGCCGCCCCCACCTATCGACGACAGAGACGAAGGATAGATAGAGAGAAAGAGAGAGACAGGTGACGACTGACTATGGAGTGTGACTGCACATGCACACTACGACAGTAGACCCTCTCTGTTGTCGTCGGCACTTGGGAAGTGTTTGTCTTATGAGTGACGACAACCGACAGAGTCACTCGCTTCATTGTTTGTTTCACTGCCCACAGGCGAGCACAACCACCACCACTACTCCTGCGACTACTGCTCCTACTGCCGCTTCACCCTATCCGACTCTCCGTCCCCTCCTACCTACTACTAGCAAACTACCATCATTCCTACAATTCTCCCTACTCGTGCAACAAGCCCCAGTCCCGCCGTCTCCTGCCTCTCCTCACCGCCATTGCGTTTACGCCGACACCGACACTGCGTGCGCGTACAGGTGGTCGCCGAGCGCCGCGAACGCGTCGCGGTCGATCGTGCTGCGCTGTGACGCCAGTGTCATCTCCTCGTAGAGCGCGTCGCCGAGCGAGACGAACATCTGCGGCGTGAAGCCCTGCGGCAGCTCCTGTGTGATCGCCTCCAGGTCGCGCAGCACGACGCCCGGGGGGCAGATCTGCTTCTCCAGCAGCGTGCGCAGCCCCTCGTCGCGCGGCTTGCTCGCTGCGAGCTCGAGCGCCTCGTGCTCTTGCTGCAGACGCCGGAAGACCTCGTAGAGCTGCCGCAGGCGCTCCCAGGCGGCCGCCGCGCTCCGCTCCTCGCTCTGCACTGTGAGGATGTGGAGCTGGGCACGCACGCGCAGTCGCGGGGGTGCATCGAGCGTGAGCCCTTCGAGGTCCTCGCGGCGCGCCTTCGCCGCCAGCAGTCCGTCGGCGCCGCGCGACACGTGGTACACGTCCAGCGAGCTGGGGCCGCTCTCTGCGGGGCCGTCCAAGTCGGAGCTGTCGTGGCCGGCGGTGCCCGCGGGCACGCGGCGACGCGCACGTAGCACGACGCGTCGGAGCATCTTTCGTTCGCACGAGCAGGGGAGGGGGGAGGGGGTCTACGAGAGGCGCCTGAGCACGGACGCGACTGGCGCCACGACGCGACTGAGCAAGCAAGCGAGCGAGCGAGAATGTGCACTCACGCGCGATTTCTCTCGTGGGTGCGCTTGTAATTTCAAGAAGTTGAGTTCTTTTTGAAGTGATTTCGTGAAATTGATTGTATTGTTTCAACTCGAATACTAGACTCTCTCGAGGTCCCCCTTACTTTCTTCGCTATCGATTGTCAGTTATCTTGGGAGCAGACCCCAGACTCCCCCTTTTCGCTCGTCGTCGACACCAAGCAAAGCACACTCGAGTGTGGTCGCGCGATGGTGGAGATCATCCTGGACCCGAGCATCCGCGACTGGGTCGTGCTGCCCATGGTGATCATCTTCGGCTGCTCGGCCATGGTGCGCCACTACGTCACGCTGCTGCTCAAGACCGAGAAGATCGCGTCGGTGGATGAGCTGCGCCCCATGTGCGTCCTGGTGCTTGTGCGCGCGTGTGTGTGTGTGCGCGCGCTACGGATGGATAGAGGAAGGGAAAGCGAAGAGCGGACTGCTTGGTGCTGACGGTCGCGACCCCCACGCCGCAGGAACACGGTCAAGCGCGCGCAGATGACGCGCTTCAACTCCAAGTACATCTCGGCGGACGCGTTCGCGATGCGCAAGCACTACTTCACGGCGTCGCAGAAGAAGCACGGCGTGAAGGGTGCGCTGCGCGAGAAGGTGAAGAGCGAAGCGATGAACCAGATGATGAACCCGAACAGCATGCTCGAGATGATGAAGGGTAACATGACCTTCATGGTCTCCAACTTCGTCATGATGGGACTCATGAGCTACTTTTTTGGCGGCTTCGTGCTCGGTGCGTGGCTCTGCTGATGCAGCACACGCGAGGGGGGGGGGCTGCAGGCAGCGAGCAATGGCTGACACACAGGGCGTGTGTGTGTCCTTCCGTATTGCGTGAACAGCCAAAGTGCCGTTCTCGCTCACGCAAAAGTTCAAGTCGATGCTCCAGCGCGGCATTGAGCTCAGGTGCGCACGCGCCGGCGCCGGGGTCGCGGATTACGCAAACAGCTGAGCTCTTCGACGGTGTGTCTGTTGGCTGGTGGTTTGGTGACGGCAGCACGCTGGACGTGTCGTACGTGTCGTCGGTCTCGTGGTACTTTCTCGTGATGTTCGGCATGCGCGGCTTCCTGTCGCTGATCCTTGGCGAGCAGAGTGGTGCGTAAGGGAGCAAGTGCTGGCCTGGGGGGGGGCTGCTTGTGTGGTACACACAAACACTCACAATCGACTAACGCCCGGCGTGCTTCCGATTGTGGTTCGTCCGCGTCCCACCCGCAGCGAGTGACGATAGCAAGGCGATGCAGATGCAGATGGGCATGGGTGCGGGCCCGAACGTCGGCTTTGACGCGCCGAAGGTGTACAAGCAGGAGCGTGTGAGTCTGCGTCTGCACAGCCACGAGTGGGCGCTGGAGCACGCGGAGAAGAAGTTGCTTGGCGAGCCAATCCCCGCGAAGCCCAAGGCGGTCGGCGCCGGGGCGGCCGCGACGACCACGACGACGACTTCGACGACCTCGAGTGTGGAGAAGCGAAGCGCCAAGTTCAACAAGGTCCAGAAGCGGAAGAACTAACGCAGTGGGCACGAACGGCCGGCAGGAGCAAGAGCTTGGGCTTGTGGGGGGGTGGAGGGGGGGGGTCCTCCAGCCGCCCTGGAGCTGTCCGTGTAAGCGCCGCCTGTGTAGAGAGAGAGAATGCGAACAGAGAGCGCAGCAGCAGCTTTCGTCTTGAGCCGCTTGCAGTCCCATCGCGACTGAAAGGGCGTTGCTAACTCAAGCGACTGGCTCTGGGAGCACTCCGTTACGTCATCGAGATGCTGAGCACTGGCCAAGCAAAAACCACACATGAGTGTTGTGCATTCCTTCCTGCCTTCGACCGGCAGATTCACCGCTTCCGTACTCGCTCACGTGTCTGCGGTGTGCGGCGCAGTGGCGGCTGCATCACCGCCGTCCTTACCTTCTTCTAACTGGTTGCCTGTCACTGGTTGCAGCGTGGATGAGAGCGCCATCGAGCGCATGACCGCGCCGATCGGGAGGCGCGGCGCCGCCCCCGGCTTGGCGCGCTCCTCCTTGATCGAGCTCAGCAGCACCTCCTGCTCGGCGATCGAGCGCTCCATGCGCTCCAGCTGCTCCGGAATCGAGACTGACCGCTGCCGCTCTTCGACCGGCTGCAGCGCCGCCACCAGAGGCTCGTCACTCTGGTTGTCGCCGCTGCTAGTGTTGCGGCGCAGCGGGGCCGCGGAAGGCGCCGCTGCGACGCTGTTAACTGTCGAGTCCTTCGCACCGTTCGTGCTGCAGTGGTTGTTCTCGGCCAGGCCCCTGAGCGTCGCTGCATCTGTGAGCACGAGACCGTCAAAGTCGAACGACGCGTCGTCGCTGCTCGGCAGTGTCATCTTGCGGCTCGAGGACTCCGAGGACGAGAAGTCCGACTCGTCAAACAGCTGGACGCTCGTGCGGTCCCCGTGCACCATTGCGAGCGCGCTCCGGTGCTGGTCGCGCAGCTTCTGCTTCTCGCGCTCCATGTGCTCCTGCCGCAGCTTCTCGATGCGCCGCGAGTACTGGACGTCGTCGATGATC
>SMMQ01002078.1:11968-22364 GCA_008271595.1 [Pythium] brassicae (nom. inval.) | reverse complement strand
TCCCCTTTTTGCACATCTGCCATGGCCTCCATGACATCATCCGATGACGTCATTTCCATTGGAGCCAATCTTGCAGGCAAGACCCAGAGTTGGTGAGGCACACACAACCTCCATGTAATGGGTGAGGCCCATTACACTTGGTGTCTCGCATCAGCGAGGGCGAACTTAGGTGTTCATAGCGCATTGAAATGACAATCGAGTGGTATGTATTCGCTGAAATGCAAGCAAGCTCTAACTTCTACTTGCTCTTGCATGCTTCGTCCTCTACGTAGGTGTGGCGGACAAACGCCTGGCGCTGGCGATGGAAGCTCGCGACCAAGGTGTACGGGATGTTGCTCGCTGGCTCCTCGATGGGCTACCAGTTCACGTTGTAGTAGCCCTTACCATCTCGCTTAAATGTCGACAGGATGCGGCGCACCCCGCCCAGAGCTTCTACGGCTCAAGACTTCTGGTTGCCTGCCACTCCGCTTCACCGTCGCAGTCGTTGCCAGAACGTGATGGCTCTGCTGGCTCTACAGGCGTCGCCTCGATCGACGCGCCAGACGGTTTGAGACACGTTAAAATGTAACGTTTTATTTTAAATTAATACATCAAAAAATGCTAAGTACTTAATTTCAAGCTATTTTTAACGCAACTGTTTTATTAACTGTCGATGAAATGTGTTCATAAACAGTTAGTAACACATTGGCGTTAAAAATAGCTTGAATTATGAAATATGGCACGCAACAAATTTTACGTCCCTTTTTGGTACTCTAATTGTGAGTTGTCTGTAATGTGTTACTTAACTAAGTTGGGATTTTTTTACAAAAATCTCAACTTAGCTTAGTAACGATTTAGTAATTTTGTCCGACTATACAGTCCAGTCCCAGAGAAAATGTGACCAATTTGTATTGACATCCAAACAAGACAAACACTGCAAAATGCAGGTTAATCGCCAATGTCGCAAGAAGTGGACCCTCCATTATGCGGTCGAAAATGCGAACTTCACTTTGTCGAAGTAGCTCAAACTTGCAGGGCACGTTCATTAGTGTGTTTGATGAACCTCACCAAAGATTCGTTTGCTAGATCGGCTTGGTCTTGGAGATATCCCGCTCCGTCGACACCACCCTCGCTCGCATTTTCTTCTTTACCAGTGAGGCGGCCCCTGCTCGAATAAACGATTTCAGACAAGAATTTTTTTGATACTTTATTTAAGAAAATATTGGCAGCATGGCTATAATCACAAATTAAGCAAAACATTTAGATCATTATCAGAATAAAAGAAGCAGCTTCGAGGATGGCCAGCTGGACCAGCAAATGCTTTGATCGAGACAGACTCGTGTGTGAAGTTTCAATTTGACATTTTCATTTGATTGCATATTTTTTGTTTTGATGAAAGTACAGACCGGTGACTTTCTAGAAGGTAGCATAAAATCACCAAAAAGTGCGTCCCTTCCTACAGACATTGATGAATTACACCCAGTATCTGAGTTAAGGGATCAAAGCCCCATACAAAGTATTTAAATATAAAAAAACTTATCGAATACGATTCGGATCAGCGCGCTTGGACATTAATCTGAAAGCTCCTTGAGTTGCGGTCAGGACCATTTAATCACATTTTCGGTCCGAGTCTCAGAATTCCTGTTAGAGAGCTTTCAAATTCCTTATAAGAGAGATCTGGCAGAGATTTCTTGAAATATAAATTGCGATTGAACGACAGGTCCAAATTACAATATTTTGTAAAAATATTGTAATTTGGACCTGTTGTTCAATCGCAATTGCTAAAAGATTACTAAAGACAACTCAGACTTCTATCACTCACAGATGAGGAGCAATTCGAGTTTTGAAACACCGACTTCAGGGACGTAATGTTGTATACTAAAATCAAGTCGATATCAAAACTTTAGAGTTCTCGCACACAAGAATACAAGAACAGAGTGAAGTCGTCCCGATTCACAATTTCTATACATTATTGAGTTTTATTCAAGAACATTTCCTTTTTCTCCAATTCTTTCAAGTTAAAATCAAATAAAAGACGTTTTAAGACACGTTGAATACATTTAAAAATGTTAAATATGTAATTGTAAGCTATTCTTAACCGCAATGTGTTATTAACTGTCCATGAAATGTGTTTTGAACTGTGGCACTCGACATATTTTACGTCCCTTTTTGGTGCTGAAACTGTAAGTTTTTCGCCAAACAAGTTCGAAGTTCGGATGAGTTTCGGTGTAAATCGTAACTAAATTACTGTATTTCCCGGATTAGAGCGGTCCACTTGGGTTTTATGATTCATTGCCATAAAAATACGACCACAGAACTTGCATGAGCAAATACCGTGCAGATTGTTTTTTGGTGATTGTGCAATTTCGGTACAAAGTGCCTTTTATAACAAATATACTGCTAATTTGAATAAAATACACTTGTACTGGTTTTATTAGACTCGGTAGTTTTCTGTCAAAGTAGAGCCAAATGAAGTGGTCCACCCTACACTCCGCGGCAAAATATATCGCACACTCACGTTTGTCGAGTAACTTCGTCAAATTTGAGAATCTGAGCACGCTGTTTAGAAATTTTGCTCTGCGTTGCAAGGCGGGTCGGTCGCAAATCAAGCTGACGTTCAGACTCGCAATAGCGGCGGCGCAACAGCAGGGAGTTTGCATTCACATGCGCGACAAAATTATCGCACACCTCCAGCATACAAATTTCAAGTTAAAATGAGAGCCAGAGGAAACGATTTGTGGCCCTCTGCCTCTCATCACTCTCGAAAAATCGCGAGACCACGCGTCAATGAGGTCGAGCGCGGCAGGGTCATGGGCTTGCGCGAGGCCGGGCTGGGCATACGCGAGGTTGCATGGCGAACAGGGCGGAGCACCGACACGATAAGGCGCCTGACTGCGGGCGGCGAGGGGCACGAATCGGCCAGGGTGGGGCGCCGACAAGCGCCCACCGATCGTGACATTCAGCGTCTTGTGCGAGCGGCCACCAGCGGAGAGAGGTCGGCGGCGCAGCTCAAGGCGGATCTCAGCCTGTCGGTCAGCGTGAGGACAGTACAGCGAGTCCTCGCGCAGACCGACTGGCTGGTGTGCGATAAGAGGCTGTGCACACTCCCGCTCACTACAGAGAACAAGCGAGAACGTGTGGCATGGGCGAAAGTCATGCTGGTTCGTGAAGACGCCGGGGTAGTCTAGGACTCCGTCATCTTCTCTGACGAAGAGAAGTGGAACCTGGACGGCCTCGACGGCTTCACGAGTTACTGGCGTGATTTGAGCCTCCCGCCGAGGATGAGAATGCGCGGCAGGCTGGAGGAGGCTCGCTCATGGTGTGTGTGTGTGGGGGGGGGGGATAAGCTATCGTGGCACGTCGGAGCTGGTGGTGCTCGAGGGGAAGCAGTGCTCGGACTACTACGACTTCACCGTGTCCGAGTACTTGCTCCCCTTCGCTCATCGGCACTTCGGGACGGACTTCGTCTACCAGCAGGCCAACGCATCGATCCACGTGTCTGCGCGAAGCAGAGAGTTCTTCGACGAGGAGAGCATTGAGCTTCTCGAGTGACCGGGCAAGTCTCCGGATCTTAAACCGATCGAGAATGTATGGGCGATACCGACTAGAGAGGTCTCTGTGAATGGAAAGCAGTGCAACAGAATGTCTGAGCTGCGCTCAGCACTCCAGCGCGCATGGAGCGCTCTCTCGCAGGACCTTCTGGCCCCATTGGTTGCGGTCAATGCCTCGCAGATGTGTCGAGGTGATCGAACGGCAGGGAGACAAAACTCACTATTCATGGCAGTCAAAATACATTTGGTTTTTGTATGCTGGAGGTGTGCGATAATTTTGTCGCGCGTGTGAATGCAAACTCCCTGCTGTTGCGCCGCTACTATTACGAGTCTGAAAGCCAGCTTGATTGCGATCAACCCGCCTTGCAACGCGGAGCAATTTTTCTAAATAGCGTGCTCAGATCCTCAAATTTGACGAAGCTACTCGACAAAACGTGAGTGTGCGATATATTTTGTCGCGGAGTGTATTCCGGGAAATAAAGTATGTTGAGATTTTTTTTAAATCTCAACTTAGTTTAGTAATGATTTAGTACGAGTAATTTTGTCCCTGTATACAGGACTGGTATACAGTCCAGTCCCAGAGAAATTGGTAACAGAAATTGTGACCAATTTGTAAGGACATCCAAAGCAAAACAAACTCACAAAAATGAAGGTTTGCGTGGATACAAAAATTGTCGAGTAGTTATTCTGTGATGTTACGTACGAGCTTATCTGGAACGTGTAATCCTTAATTTAATCAACCATAATCGACTGTAAAAAAGTACAAAATACTTCGACTGACTATGTTTTTAACTGAGTTTTTGGGACAAATTCCAATATGCGCTTGCTTCTGGAATACCCTCTTCAAGTCGAAAATGGAAAGTCGAACTTGTCCTTCCACAAAAAAACTTTCTCTTCCACACATTCCGCATTTGTCGGCTTTTTTCGAGGGTTTGTGTGTGCTTCAAAAAACGAACTTATCAACGCAGACATCGAATCGTTACCTTTCAACTTTTTGAAAAAAGACTTCTGTCAAACAGAAGTGATGACCTGCTCAGGTGTGTGCTTGGGCGGCGCGCTCACTCGCTCTCTCGTGCCTGCCCGTGCGTGCGAGAAGGATGATCACGTGAATCGCAGTGGGGATGTGAACAAGCACTTCCTCGCCAGCACCATCCGCGGGTGCGTGGCTGTGAGCTGGGCATGTTTAAATGTGTGGCCGCTTGTGAGCTCACAATGCCCTTCTTCTGGCTCCTGCTGATGCAGTGTGGACCAGCACAACCGCCGCCATGTACGTCAGATGTCTCGGTGGTCTTTCGCACAAGCGTCTCCAATTTGAAATGCTGACATGAACTGCGTGCGAGCAGGAGGAGGACAAGCTCTGGAGGCTGCGGGAACTGGAAGACAAGCAGCGGCGACGGCCGAGCCCAAGCCCAAGCCGAAGTCGAGATCGCCGAAGGAGAAGCCGAAGTCGAAGTCGGGATCGCCACAGTAAAAGCCGAAGACGCAGCGCTGAGCACCACTCGTACCGCCGCGGTCGCAGTCGCAGTCGCGGTCGCAGTCGCAGTCGCAGCGCGAGTCCGCGTCGGAAGCGCCACCACTCTGGGGCCGACAGCAGCAAACGCGACGCCACTCGGGCAAAGGAAGAGGACGAAGAGGGGGAAGCCGTCGAGGCGCAAGGACGCGCGTACTGGGCGGCGAAGAAAGCGGCACGCACTGAGCGGATCTGGGCGAAGCTGCACGCGAGCCGCAACCTGTCGGTGGCGAACGCGCCCGAGTTCGTCAGCAGTTCCGATGACGACGATGACGTCGTCAAGTGGCGCCCGCCTCTGTCGTCGGCTTACGACAGCGACGACGAGAGCGACGGCCGGAAGCGCGCGAAGAAGCGCAAAAAGCACAAGAAGAAGAAGCACAAGGGCAGGAGGAGGGAGTCGAGCGACGCGTGAAAACAGAAAGAGCGAGTGGGAGGGGCGAGAGAGAGAGAGAGAGTGTATGAGAGAGAGTGGGAGCGACGCTCCCCTCGATCCGCTAGCTCCATGTTGCCAGCGCTTGGTACGTGGCGAACAGCATGGTGAGCGCGCCGATGACGATCACCGCTGCGTTGAGTGCGTGTCCATTGTTCACGAGCCTGTCGTGAAAGAGAGAGAGAGCATCAGTGCAGCGATTGGCTCGTGTGAATCGCACACGCGCGACGCACTTGGAGTGGAAGAGACACGGGTAAATGAACGCGAGCGGCACGGAGCAGAAGCCGCCGATGAGCGCCACGAAGTTGTCGAGCTGTCTCCCATCCCAATAGTATCAGCGCAGATGTGAGAGGCAGCCACTCAACCACTCAACCGCCTCAACGCACCTGGTCCTTGCCAAAGTACGCGATCGCGGCCGTGAGGCACACGAGCGCGAAGCGGAAGGCGTTCTTCTGCCAGCGCCAGTAGCCCTTGACGCGCCGGTGCGCAAAGACGTAGCTCTCGAGGATCTTGACGACCGGGTAGAGCATGAGCGGGTACGTGAGCACGAGCGCGAGCGAGTACGTGAGCTGCACGGCCACGGTCGCGCTGCTCGTGCTCGCGGCCGGGAGGTTGAGCGTGACGACCGACTGCGTGTCCTGCCCGAACGCCGCGTACACGACGCCGGCGAAGAGCGAGAAGAGCGCGACGAGGAAGAGGATGCAGAGCGCGAGGAGCCGCGGGAAGTGCGGCTGCACCTTCGGGTCCATCGCGTCGTAGATCGGCAGCACGAGCCCGATGCCCTCGAAGCAGTAGACCGCCGTGCCGAGGAACAGCGCCCAGCTGCGCGCGTTGAAGTTCTCCCACGTGGGCGGCGCCGCGGCGGCCTCGAGCGTGCGCACGCTGACGCCGAGGATGTAGGCGAGCCCGCCGAGGATGAGCACGTCGGCGACGAGGTTCGTGAGCGCAAAGTACTCGAGGCGGCGCACCCACGTGAGCGGCGTGTAGAGCGGGACCTGCAGCAGCAAGAGCGTCCAGGGCGCGGCATCGCGCGTCGGCAGCAGCGGCGCGAGGACGCCGCCCACGTTCTTCTCGACGAAGATCAGGTACGAGCAGCAGAAGCCGAGCTGCGAGAGCACGAGCGACACGTTCACGGCCACGCGGCCTGCGGCGCCGAACGCGCGCTCGCCCACGCGCCCGTACGACACGCCGCCGCCGCTGCTGATGCTGTGGTTATTGGGGCTACCGCGCCGCACGGCGTTCGAGCACGCGGTGAGCCGCAGCATGCAGAGCGTTGAGAGCGCCGCCGAGACCGAGAGCCCGACGAGCGAGAAGAGCATGCCGCCGTTCTGGAACGCCTTGGGCAGGAACAGCACGCCGCTGCCGACAAACGACTTGAGCACCGTGAAGACGGTCTTGCGCACCGACGCGCCGCCCCGCGACACTGCTGCCACCGTCGCGTCGTCCGCCGCTGCGGCGTCCGCCTCGCTGAACGACTTGTACGCTGCGTGGCCGCTGCGCGCCGCGGGCTGCACGCGGTAGCGCACGAGCGGCGTGTTCGCGTCGTCGTCGTCGTCCGGGTCGCCGCTGTCGGCGCCGTACAGGTCCTCGCGCGACATGCCGTAGCCCAGGTTCGCGAGGATAAAGTCGTCGTAGCTGGCCTGCACGGCGTTGCGGCCGGCGCGCACTGGGCGCCGCAGAGAGTCGAGGAACGACGCGTGCGCGTGCGCCGGCGGCGACGCGTCCGCGAGCACGTGGCCGCGCCGGAAGCCGCCGGGCTGCGCCATGTCCGAGGCGCGCCCCACGTCCTCGTACAGCACGGCGCTGACGTCCGGCAGCGAGCGCCTCGCGGGGCGGCTGCTCGCGCTGTGGAAGAGCGCTACGTGGATGTCGCGTGTCATGTCCGAGCCCTCGACGCCGATGTCATGCAGCTCGGCCGCGTGCACGGGCGAGTCGGTCGCTGGTTCCTGGCGGTCCGTCATGGCCTCGGTGGTCCTTGGAGGAGCCTCTGTGGAAGGGCAAGGCACGTGCGCGCGAGTCGGTGGGTTCGCGAATGCGGTGCGAGCTGACCTGCCAAGCCGCCAGCTCCTCGGCTCGTGCCAGGTGGTCGGTCAATCAATTGAGTGCAGGTGCATTTTCAACTCGTGGAGGACAGCAGGTGCACCGAATGTCGCACGACCGCAGCGGAAGCCACCAAGCTTGCTGCTCGACAAGAGCTACGCAGGTGCGAGAATCGCATTCGGACCACGTGTGTGTACTGTGTGTGCGTACGTACGTACACCAGTGCGCATACTGTGACCAACGCGCGCTCGTCTCGAGCCTCTTCGTGTCCGAGAGGCCCCAGATCTTCTCGCCGGCACCGCTCACGTAGTCGGCGACTATGGATCTCATCCCATGGCTGCCCCCATCGTGAGCTACACGCACCATCCACAGCAGCTCACAAGTGCCAGCCGCGAGACAGCATGAGCGTAGCAGGCAGGGCGGCGAGCGTACGCTGGGGACGACCGCTGAGCATCGATGTATCGATGCTCGCAAAGACGAGGACGCCGCTCGCATCGACATCAATCTCGACAGATGTCCACTCGAGGCGTTCACGCTACCCGCAAGTCAGACTACTGTACACGGCAGCTTCATAGACAGAGGTGAGAGCTACGCACTGCAGCAGTCTGCGCAAGAAGCAAAGCTGCATGTCATGACTGCCCGCCCGAGCCTGGCACCAGAGCAGCGTCGCGAATTCCTGTGACATGGGAACACTTGAATAAAGTATGAGTCGTCACGAAAGCTCCTCGAGCTCGAAGAATCTCTTTGATTTTCCAGTTTGCCATCCAAGCGCTCAAGCGTCTTCACGCACACGACCGACCAGAGCCACCACCGCCGCCAAGAATGAGCGCCTCCTACGTCGCGCTCGTGCTCGGTTCCACCGGCGCCGTCGGCCGCGACCTCGTCGCCGAGCTCGTGGCGTCCTCCAAGTGCGCCAAAGTCATCGCGCTCACGCGCCGCGACGTGCCCGAGGCCGCGTGGCGCGAGACGTTCCCGGCACTCGACGTGGCGCAGGCGCACGGGAAGCTCGAGGTGCGCACCGTGGACTTCGAGCAGCTGGCGGCGAGCGAAGTGGTGATCCACCGCGAAGAAAAAGTGGACGCGGCGTTCTCGTGTCTTGGCACGACCCGCAAAGGTGCATTCGTTGGCTGCTTGCTACTGTTAGCTGTGTCATGTGGGTACAATTATTGTGGCGCCGGACTCACGCGACAATGTGTGTATGTGTGTTACTCGTGTGACGTGTGGCGTTGGAATGCGAACAGCCGCCGGGTCGGCCGAGGCCTTCCGCAAAGTGGATCTCGAGTACACGACGCACTTTGGCGAGGCGGCCAAGGCGGCGGGCGTCCCATTCTTCGGGCTCCTGACGTCCGCGGTGCGGCCGCTCGCCATGAAACTGAACTGAATGAACCGGGGCGCCGCTCTCTCTCTCTCTCTCTCTCTCTCTCTGACTATGATCCCCCATTGCCATTGCCTACGTATTGGGCAGGGAGCGAACAAGAACAGCTGGTTCCTGTACCCGCAGACGAAGGGCGAAGTGGAAGAGAACGTCAAGCAAATGGGCTTTGCGCGCACGTCCGTCTACCGCCCGGGGCTCATCGACCGCGGGGACCTCATGCGCACGATGGAGACGCTGGGCTCGTACCTGCTGCCGAGTGTGCGTCACTGTATTGAGGATGAGGAGTGAAGTCTGTGGCCCCAGTTAAGCGGCGCTGACTGACGCTTGTCGAGTTTGTCGGCGACTGTGTACAGATCACGACGCGGGCGATCGCGCGAGCGATGGTCGCTGACTATGAGAGTGGCGCAGCCGGCGTGAAGGAGTGGACGAACGCGGAGCTCAAGAAGTTCGAGCCGGAGAAAGCGGCGAAGACGGCGAAGACGCAGCAGCCAGGAGAGCTCTGAGAGAGTGACGGTGAAGAGCAACGCAAGGCGGAGCGGTTCAACAGGTCCCGACACGCGAGGCGCTGCTTGGAGGACGACGATCCACACGATGAACACGAACAAACCTCTGTCGATTACGTGATCCCTTCCTGAGCCGAGCCGAGCCCAGCCGAGCCGAGTTTGGTTTCGCTCCGCTCGCCTACGCTCTCCTGCGGTCAGCTGATCGCACACTGGCACCAGTGCATCTGCGTCTGGCTGCTCGTAGCCGCGTGTCCTGCAGGGAACTGCGCCTCGAACGGACTGCGCCGCAGCGCGCCGTCGCCGGCGATCAGCGCGCGGGAGACCTTGAACTTTTGCGCCATGGGCTTGGACAGGAGGCTCACGCTGCGCCAGGTCTCCGCTCGCTCCACAGCCGAGAGAGTGGACGGCGTCGACGCTGTCTCTGGACTTAAGCTGCCGTTCGAGAGCGTCGGCGGTCGAGTGGCTTTTGTATAGTGACCGCCTTCGATGGGCGACAAGAGCGTCGTCGTGCTAGCGCCGCTGTGCTGCTGCTTCCGATGGTGAGGGTGCGGGGGGTGCGGGTGGCTGCTCAGTGTGTCTGCTGCGCTGTTGCGCCGGTCGAACACGTCCCAGTCCATCAGCGACAGGATCTCGCGGTCGGTCCGAGCCGCCTCGAACCAGCGATCCCAGTCCAGCGTGCCTCGCTCGGCTGCAAGCGCCTCGAGCTTCCTGCGGAACTGGACGCGGAGCAGCGGACTCTGCGCCGGGTTGTTCCGCAGGAACGCGTCTCTCTCGGCCCCGCATAACGGGTGCGGCGACGTGTCTGCGACCGCCTTGTTCACATAAAGACAGCACAGTAGATCTGATGGCGAATTGAGTTAGTCAGTGAGTCAGCTGATGCGGTGGGGAAGATGACGCTCCCACAAGCAGCTACCGAGTACACGCACCTGCGAGCTGGTCGATCCCGTCACGGTCCAGAAGCCTCCGCTCCCGCACATCTGGGACGGCAAACAGGAGCGCCGCCTTGTC
>SMMQ01002078.1:0-11135 GCA_008271595.1 [Pythium] brassicae (nom. inval.) | reverse complement strand
GGGGGGGGGGGGGGGGGGACGAGTCAGTGGATACGCCAGCAGTTAGCGCCTCTTCACGCGCGTCACTCGCCAGCCAATCACCGACGTTCCTGCGCGAGAGCGGGTGCGTGCGGCACGAGTTTTCGCGCCACGAGCTCCTTGAAGAGTCGGTTGTCCTGCAGAAGAGACGCGAAAGTCAGCTGCGAGCTCACGAGTGCGAGCGAGCGCGAACAGCAGTCAGGCAGCGCACCCACCACTTGGAAGCCGTGGAGCTTTGGCAGGCGCGCGAAAAAGTCCTCTGGGAAGACCCTGCGCTTTGTTTGTTTACACATTCAGCCACCACACACAATGAGCAGTTGCAATCCGTAGAGTGCGCTGCGCATCACGCACCGCTCGATGATGCTCGCATAGACCCAGAAGACCTCTTCCTCGTCGCGCCGCTCGTTGATGTTCCCAATGAGGAAACACACGACGTCGGCGTGGCCCTGGACGTACCCCACGCGCGGGTTCCGCTTCACATGTACACACACGCGTACAGTCAATCCCAGCGCCTACCAGCTGCGCACACAAGCACGCACACGAGCCCAACACGCACCGCGCTGTACGCCAGCAGAATGTCGCGCAGCATCGCCACGTGCGGCGCCAGCGCCTCGTCCTCTTCCTCCTCGTCACCGCCGTCGCAATCGTCCGCTGGCACGCACAGAATGAACTCGCGCACGGACGCCCGCGCGCGCGCCAGGTCGAGCTCGATCTGCCGCCGGTCGTCCTCCAGCGCCGGCGTCGAGCGGTTCGCACTGCGCGCGCGTTGCGCGTACTCGCGGAAGCTCACTGCGCTGGCGGCGCGTAGCGTTGGCGCTCCAGAGAGCGCGTACCAGTCGCTCGTCATGCGTCCTTCCGACCAAGCGAGCGGGTACCAGCGACAGACTTGCGCGCGTCGAGGCGTATCCTCCAGCGCTCGGGTGTTGAAGCTGCGAGATTCTGTCGATCAATTTGGAGAGGGGCGATTTGTCCTCATTTATAGCACTATCCGAATCCCCACGCTCACAAGATTTCTCGAGGCAATCTTGAGCTGTTGCTGCTGCTGGTGCTTGGGGCGACGAGCGAGGAGGGACCATGTCGCTGCAGGTGGCGCCCACGCGCATGTGCGTGCTCCGGCGTCTCTATCTCTCTGTGTATTATCCACCTTGAAGGCGTCACGCGTGAGGGTGGCGCTCACTCCCCGCGCTGTTGTGCAGGGCGCTGACGACCTACAAGGGGAAGCTCGTGGCCGCCAAGAAAGGTGCGGCGACTCTCTCTCTCTGATCGCTCGAGTGCTCTTGCGTATCGCACGCTATGGACTTACATGCCGCACGCCCACCGACGCAGGCTTCGAGCTGCTGAAGAAGAAGGCGGACGCGCTCAAGATCCGCTTCCAGGCGATGCTGCGCGAGATCCACAAGGTGCTTGTGTGTGAGAGAGCGCTTGTGGTGGTCGCTATGAGAGAACGTCGGCAAGCGAGCAGAGAGAGAGTCTCACTCTCTTTCCCGACCTGCGCCCCCGCCGCAGACCAAAATGGCCATGTCGAACGAAGCGTCGGAGGCATTCTTCTCGCTCTCGCAGGCGCAGTACGCGGCCGGGGACTTCCGCACAAAGGTGATCGAGTCCGTGACGACCGCCGAGATCCGCACGCTCAACCGCATCGACAACGTCGCTGGTGTGAAGCTGCCGGTGTTCACAGAGGTGGAGGTGAGTCGCGAAAAGTCGGACAACATCGGGCTCGCGGGCGGCGGCGGCAAGATCCAGAACAGCCGCGAGAAGTTCCGCGTGCTGCTGCGCGCGCTCATCAAGCTCGCGTCGCTCCAGGTGAGACTGCGAGCGTGTGGGTGGGGGGTGGGGTGGGGGGAAGGAGGGGCTTTTATTAAAGACTCGTGCTGTGCGCTGCTGACGGCGGCCGGTGCACTGTGGCAGACGTCGTTCGTGACGCTCGACGAGGCGCTGAAAGTGACGAACCGCCGCGTGAACGCGCTCGACAATGTACGCTGTCTGTCGGTTTGTCTGTTTGTCTGTCTGCCTGTCTGGTGGTTATTGGGAATGAGTGGCTGGCGTGATGCTCACTGAATGTGTCTGGGGGAATTGGCGACGGGTGCGCAGGTGACGATCCCCCGCATCGAGGCCACGATTGCGTACATCGTGCGCGAGTTGGACGAGCTCGAGCGCGAGGACTTTGTGCGGTACGGAACTGTGCAGTGTACTGGTATTGGGTACTGGTACTGGTGTACTGGTCCACTACCGTACTGACTGGCGCTGGATTGCGTTGCGCGCGTGTCGCAGGATCAAAAAGGTGCAGGCGAACAAGATCGAGGAGGAGAAAGAGGAGCTGGCGAGGAAGAAGGCGGCAGGTCGGTCGATGGCCTTGACTGTCAGTGTGACTGTGCGCGTGTGTGTGTATGTATGGGGGACCGTGCTCACATGGGAAATGGGATGCGTGCTTTTGCTGTTGTTATGTGCAGAGCAAGCGAAGGCGGCAGCGATCGCGCTGCTGTCGCCGACGTCCGCCGCCGCCCACGCGAGCAGCTCCGTCTTCGACGACCCGTTCGCGGATGTCGTGGCGTCGGACCGCGATATCCTCGCGCAGTTCGAGCCCGCGAACGACGTGGACGTGCTGTTTTGAGCGAGCACCCACCCGTGAGACCTCGCAGAGAAGCAGGGACGCTTGCGTCCTAGTGAATGAGGAAGGTGCTTGTCGTATCAAGCGACTCGCTCGTCCAAGCCTGATCTCGCTTTCCAATCTTTGGTACTTCTTCGAAGCGATAATCTTGGACACTTTGTATACATTTTCTAGTGTACGTAGGGAATTGCAATCGCATACTGGTCGAGGTCCCACGCTCACTCACTCGCCAATAAAAAACACTCACCAACCAAAACTTGCAATGATGGAGCCGATCGCGAAGCGCCTGAAGCAGTCGGCGGAGAGCGCGCTGCTGCCCGCGAGCAGCAGCCGCAAAGCGGCGGCGAAGGTGGAGTCGGAGGAGGACATCGCGGAGCGCATCCGCCGCCTCGAGGCCGAGCTCGACGGCAACGGCTCAAACGACAGCAGCAGCGAGAGCGAGGACGAGAGCTCCTCCAGCTCGAGCGAGGATGAGGACGACGGCGCGGCGCGGCGGCCGGGCGCCGTGCTGAGCCTGTCCAAGTACGCAGCAGACCGTGTCGAAGCGCTGCCGGAGACGCAGCTGCCGCCACGGCGCGCGTCTGCCGCTGCGCTCGAGGCGAAGGCGAGCAAGAAGCGCAAGCTGCCGGCGATGTCCGCCGCGCACCAGGCGCTGATGGACATCGTGCACGTGCCCAAGCGCGTGCCATTCGCGTGCCGGCGCTGCGGCTTCGTGGGCAGCGACTTGGCGGCGCTGGAGGCGCACCGGCAGACGCCCGCGCACCTCGCGGTGGAGCAGCTTGAGCTGCGCTGCGACCTGTGCGCCAAGAGCTTCACGAGCCAGGCGCAGGTGGACGAGCACCGCGCGGGCAAGTGGCACCAGCAGCGCGCCAAGCAAAAAAAAGAGCGCCACGTCGTGCGCGTGTGCTACGACTTTATGCGCGGCGCGTGCAAATTCGGCGACCGCTGCGGCTTTGAGCACGCCGCGACAAAGGCGGTCCGGTCCGGCAAGGCGCTCGACCGCAAGAAGCAGCGCGCGTGCGCGCAGTTCGCGGCCGGCGGCGCGTGCAAGTTTGGCGACCGGTGCCTCTTTTCGCACGAAGCGGCGGCTTGAGACGAGGCGAAGAGAGCGGGAGCGGGAGCGAAAGAGACAGTTGGAAAGATACATTGATACATGGAATAGAAGCTGTGGGGGTTACGTCATCGTGAAGCGCATGTCGTAGAGCGACGCGAGGCGCTCCTGCACGAACACGAGCACGCGCGCGGCCGTGAACTCGCCGTCGAGCGCGCTCGCGACGCCCACGACCGTCTCGTCGAGCTGCTGGCCTCGGTACACGAGCAGCACGGGCAGGTCGCTCCTGGCGATCGACTCGTCCGCGTCCTCGGCGATCATCGCAGCAAACTGGCGCCAGCAGCAGCCGCAGTATAGTAACGACAACGAGAGAGAGAGAGAGAGAGCGTGCGTAGCGACAGTGTGTCCTCCGTCAGTGCGCTAAGGAAGAGCAGTACTGTAGCCATCGGACAGCCCGCCCTCCACAGGTACCGACCTGCACGTGCGGCAGCTGCTGCGCCACGAGCGCCAGCTGCGCGTTGAGCAGCGAGCAGGCGTAGTTCTCCGGGTGGAAGAGGTGTACGAGCAGCACGCGCTGCGGCTCCGCGTCGTCTACGAGCCGAACAAACTCGGCGGGCGACACGAACGCCAGCGTGCCGAACGCCTGGCGGCGCGCGGCGGTCGCTGCCACCATCTCCTGCACGCGCTGCTGCTGGTACCTGCGCAGGAACGCGGGATCCACGAGGTCGTCGTCGCCGCACTCGCACTCGCACTCGCAGTCCGAGTCGCAGTCGCAGCCGCTGCGGTCGCCGTCATCGTCCGCGTCGCCGTGTTGGTTGCTCGCAAGATCGGCGGCAGTCGCTCCCTTTGCGATCCGCGTGAGCGCGGCGCGGCGCTCGAGCTCCGTGCGCGCGCGCTCATCGCGCACGTTGCGCTTGTGCGCCTTGTAGTCGCTCAGCACGCCCTTGGGGCCCGTAAAGTGCGAGCGGAAGTCCCGTGGCTTCCCGCGGCGCTTCTTCGGCTGCCCCCACGCGCTGTCGGCGGCCACGGCGCACTGGCGCCACGGGCCCGACGGGTCGTGCACCGAGTGCACGCGGCCCGCGGCCTCCTCGTCGCTGTCGCTCGCGCCGCTCGCCTCCGAGTCCGAGCGCACGCGGCCGCCGAGTTCGTCGGCGTCGCGGTCGCGCAGCACGCTGTGCTGGGTGAAGAAGCGCTCCATGGGGCCGCCGTGTGTGTCCCCGTCCAGCCGCCTAAAGTGCAGTGTGGCCGGAAGGCCGCGCGTTGAAAAGCGTGGAAGGTTAGTCTCAAAAGAAGCAAGGAAGGGGGGAGGGGCACATGGCGGGGGATCGTGTTGTCTCGAGGGGCGGAGCGCTCTCGTGCTGCTCTATCACCCGCCGCTACTCGCCCTCCTCACTCTCTCTCTCTCTCTCTCTTCACATGCAGCAGCGCCCCACGACGCCCGTCGACTTCCCTCGCTCATTCTCTCTCTCTCTCTCTCTCTCTCACTCTCTCTCGTACAGTAGCTGCTGGCGCTTAGCCCTTGCCGGACTGCTTCATGAGCCACTGGATGACCTGGTCGATGTTCACGAGGCGCAGCGCCGAGATCGGGATCACGAGCCACGGGTTGTCCACGATGTAGTCCAAGTTGAGCTCGCGGATGAGCTCCGGCTCGGAGATGTGCGGCTCCAGGTCGATCTTGTTCGCGAGCACGAGCAGCGGCGTCGTCGCGAGCTCACTGAGAGAGACACACACACAACCATACAAACACCCATACAAAAAATAACCATCAGACGACGGCGGCGACGACGACGGCGCGAACGAAAGCGCCGCAGCAGCTTTCGCACCGATCTTCGAGGAGACGGTGCAGCTCTTTCCGCGCCAACGAGATTTGGTCGAACTGCGGGCGACACACACAAGGCGACAGCAGCAGCAGCGATACGGCGTCAGGAAAACAGCACGTAGCCATCTTGGCTGTGGGTCGGGAAAATGGCTACATCCAGTGGCCGGCCACGCACCGCGTTCGCGTCGACCACATAGATAATGACGTCACAGCCGCGCGTGTAACGGCCCCACTCGCTGCGGTATTGCGCCTGGCCGCCAATGTCCCAGCACTTCATCTGCACGCCGCCCTTCTTCACGAGCTTGACGTTGAGGCCGATGGTTGGGCACGTCTCCACTGGGTGTCCCATGGCCATGACGTTCAGAAGCGTCGTCTTGCCACTGCACGACCCAGTGAGCAGAACGCCACACCAGCAGCTACCACCAATAGCAGCAGCAGCGGAGACCACACACACACGCACCTGTTTTCAAGACCAACAAGCACGACCTCGAGCTTCTTCGTGTAGAACGCCTGCAGCATCTTCTGTAGAATGCCGCCCATGGTGTCCTGCTGTCTCCTGCTCTGCATTCCGCAGAGCAGTGCACGTGTCCGTCCGTCCCCCCGTAGTCAGTCTCTCGCATGTCCTCCCGCGGAGTACGCAATCACACCATCACTCCCTCTCGACCATTCCCACACATGTACAGTACGCAGCCCAGCCGCCCGCCTGCTTTCTCGCGCGCTCACTCGCAGCCAGTAGAGCGCGTCTGCGTGGCGGCAAGTGGCGCGCGAGTGGCGGGAGCAGGCGGCCACGCGTCATCTCCCCCCCACCGATTCGTAAACGCGTATCAAGCACCCCGAGAGAGGTTGGTGAAGCGTCGAGAGGCGACGACAGCGAGCAAAAGGGGACAAGCGCCGCTTGCTCTCGCCAACACACACACACACACATACACACACGCATATACACGATCGTCGTATCAAAGACGCACCTTGCTGGTTGCCCTCCGCTCTCTCGCTTGCTCCTGGTGCGCTGCTGGTTGCCTCGCGTTCTCCAAAGTGAGCCAACCACCGAGGGAAGAAGCAGCCAGCCATCTGGCGGAAAAAGCAAAGAACAGATTCCACGTATACTGGGACAACTCCTTTTGATCGTGGATTCCGTTCATGGCAGCTGCAAAGAACGGCACACTGTGCCCTTGCCTGATTTTCTCCGGTACAGTGTGCCGTAATCCGTCCCGTTTTCAAATCCCCCATATCGGGACGAACACCACAACTTCGGGACCTCATCCCGAATAGACCTCACACCAGTCAATCTCGAAGCGCCACCCATCACACAGATCTCGAGGCGCAACACAATCGTAACAGCTCGCTGCTACCCAAGCCAACCATCATGCTGCCTGTCGGAGTCGCCCTGCGCCGCGCGGCCGCGCGCGCGCTCCTGGTGCGCAGCGTTCTGCCCACCACCACCACTCTGTCTGCGATCTCGCGCGCTGGGAGTTGCGTCACGCTCCAGCAGCAGTTCCGCCAGCTGCACGCGCAGCAGCCCCGTGAGCTGCCGACCACCAACTTCTCGACGCTGAGCGCGCCCTTCTCGGAGCTCGAGGACTCGATGACGGATGCTGAGCACGACAACGACGAAGTGATCCTCGAGCCGATCGCGGAGGACGTGCCGCGCACTTCGGGGTTCGCGGACCAGCAGCCACTGACGGACTTTGAGCTCTCGCCCGAGACGGTGCGCAACCTCGAGCGCGTCGGCATCACGCACCTCTTCCCGGTGCAGGCGCAGTCGTTCGCAGTGATGATGGGCGGCGCCGACATTGTCGGCCGCTCCAAGACGGGCTCGGGCAAGACGCTCGCGTTCGCGCTGCCGATCGTGGAGAAGCTGCTCGCGCAGTCGAGTTCGACGAAAAACCCACGCGCGCTCATCCTGCTGCCCACGCGCGAGCTGGCGCTGCAGGTGTCGGAGGAGGTGAAGCGCATCTCGCCGCAGCTGCGCACGATCGACATGGTGGGCGGCGTGTCGTACACGGTGCAGGAGAACCACCTGCGCCGCGGCGTGGACATCCTCGTGGGCACGCCCGGGCGCATCATGGACATGGTGAACAAGGGCGCGCTGAACCTCGAGGAGGTCCAGGTCTCGGTGCTCGACGAGGCCGACATGATGCTCAAGTTTGGCTTCCAGGAGGCGGTCGAGACGATCCTCGGCTGGATCCCGAAGGAAGGCCAGTGCGTGATGTGGTCGGCGACGTTCCCCAAGTGGGTCAACACCATGTCGCGCAAGTTCCTCAAGACCCCCGTGTCGATCGACCTCGTGGGCAGCAACGAGACGCACGTGCCGGCGACCGTGGCGCACAAGGCGATCCACGCGCCGCTGCGCACGCGCCTCGACCTGCTCGAGAACGTGCTCCGGCAGCACGCGAACGGCGGCCAGGCGCTCGTGTTCACCGAGACCAAGCAGGAGGCGGACGAGCTCGCGAGCGTGCTCGGCGGCCAGAACGCGCGCGCGCTGCACGGCGACCTGTCGCAGGGCATGCGCACGTCCACGATGGAGGGCTTCCGCAGCGGCGCCGTGAAGACGCTGATCTGCACGGACATTGCGGCCCGTGGGCTCGACATTGCGAACGTCGAGCTCGTGGTGCAGTACCGCCTGCCGAACGACAAGGAGAGCTTTGTGCACCGCGCGGGGCGCACGGGCCGCGCCGGGCGCTCGGGCACGAACATTGTGTTCTTTGACCGCTTTGACGCGCTCGACGTGCTCGACTTTGAGCGCCGCTTCAAGTTCACGTTCAGCCACACGTCGCCGCCGCACGCCGAGCACGTGCTCGAGAGCGCGATGGCGGACGCGTCGGCGCGGCTCTCGCAGATCCCCGCGCACTCGGCCAAGCTGTTTGACGCCGCGGCGGAGAAGCTGCTCGCTTCGGACGGCACGAGCGCGCTGAGCGCGGCGCTCGCGCTCATCTGCGGCTTTGACACGAAGCGCCTGAACGCCGTGTCGATGATTACGGGCCGGAGCAAGACGACGACTGTGCAGGTCGCGGGCGTCAAGAGCGCGCGCGACGTCACGCGCGTGCTGGCGGCGTCGACCGTTGAGTTCCACCCGCGCGACGTGCACGCAGTGGACGACACTTTCGTGTTTGACCTGCCGCACAACGAGGTCGAGAGCGTCGCGGCGCTCTTCGCGGCCGAGGGCCTCGAGCTCTCGCGTGCCGTGGAGCTGCCGCGCGTGCTGCTCGACCCGAGCGCGACCCCGCGCAGCAACAACACCGGCAGCAGCAACGGTGGCTATGGCGGTCGCAGCTACGGTGGCCGTGGCGGCGGCGGCGGTGGCGGCGCGCGCTTTGGCGGCAACGGCGGTGGCAACCGCTGGAATCAGGGCGGCGACGACCGCCGGTCAGGCGGCAGCGGCCGCTTCGCTGACCGCGGCTTTGGCAACAGCGAGCGCCGCAACAACTACGACTCGGGGTTCTCGCGCGACCGCGACAGCAGCCGCCCGCCCCGCAGCAGCAGCGGCGGCGGCTTTGGCGGCAAGACGGGCGGCACCTTTGGCCGCGTGGACAAGTGGAAGAAGGAGTGGTAGGCGGCGAGTGAGTGGCTGATTGCCGGTCCGCCGCTCGCCCAGTCGGGCGGCCAGCAGCGCGCGGGCGACGAGGCGCGAAGACAGCAAGCGAGTGGGCGTTTTGGGACGTGCGCGCGTGTCGTCGGCTCGGCACTGACTGGCGGGCGCGATCGAAGGGCTGCTGCTGAGGACGGGCGAGCGGAGCTGGATAGATGGATGGAGAGGGGGCCCGCGCTGGCGCTCCGCCCTGCCTGTCCGCCTTCCCGTCCTGCCTGCCTGTGTGTGCTTCGTTCGCCCTGCCTCGTTGAGGCGGCGCTGCTGCTTTTTTTCTTCATTTCACGACGATCACCGGACGAGAGAGCGAGTTGAGTGATCGACTGACTGCTGGCTGGCGAGTGATGACCGCGACGCCTGCCCACCCTACCTACCTGCCTGCCTGCCTTGCACCCGCTGCTTGCGCTCGCCCGCCCCCCGACGACGACGACGACGACGACGACGACGACGACGACGACAGATTGATAGAATGTATAGACGCCTCCTTCCCCCATCGCAATGTATTCACTCCTTCCTTCACACTGGTGTTCTCTTCCTTCTCCTTCTCTCATATCATCGATTCATCGACCGACGCCACGACGCAAGCACAGCAGTCGCATTCCAGACAGATACAGACAGACAGAAATGACTGACTGGCAGACTGGCAGACTGGCAGACTGACTCAGCGGCCCGAAAAGACAAGAAAAAAGCTTCTTGATGTTCATAACTTAGACCTCCCGCTCTCTCTCTCTATAGAGGAAGAGGTCACGACACTTGCTCTTAAATAGAAGACGACTTGTGTGCTGCTGGGCTGGACGGCTCCGCTCAGCACTCCGAGAGGCCGCGGCGCCGGTGCAGCGCGCGCACCTCGTCCGACACGACGAGCGACGACGACGAGAGGCGGAAGTCCGGCAGCGACGACGCGCGGAAGTCGATGCGCTCCTGCCGCGTCTTGAGCGGCGTGAGCAGCTCCTTCGACGCGCTCGACGCCAGCGCATCCGCGTCCGAGAGCGACTGGAGCCCGAGGAAGAGCCCGACCGACTTGTCAATGTCGCACCCGTGCCGGCCGCACTGCTGCGCATGCGCCGCCACGAGCGCCACGAGGTCCCGCAGAAAGTGTGAGAGCACGAGCACGCGCTGCGCCGCGTACTTGTGCTGGTCCAGCACCACCAGTTTGCGCGACGGCAGCTTCGCCTCGCGCAGCTTCTCGTACAGCGGCCGGCACGCCGCGCACTCGCGGCCCTCGTGCAGCAGGGCCTCGCGCAGCTGCTTGAACTCGCGGAAGCGCCGCTCGGCGCGGAACACGTCGCCCGTGAACTGGTGGCACGCCTCGATCTCGTACACAAAGTACTCCTTCTTGAGCGCCGCGGACTCCTTCTTCTCCTCCTTGTGCACGCGCAGCACCTGCACCGCGAGCGGCGACTCGGCGCGGACCACCGGCTCCTCGTCCGCTGCGTCGAGCAGCGCGGGCAGCGTCATGCCGCGGGGCTTTCCCGGACCCACAGGAATCGTCGGGATGTGGAACGCGGGCGGCGCCGCGAACGCCGACACGGAGCGGCTCGGGCGCATGCTGGATATCTGTGTCAATGTGCTGTGTTTGTGTGTGTGTGCGAGCACGAGACGCGAGCGAGCGGCAATCCGAGTGCTCGTTCGATTGGATCTGCTTGACTGCGGCGAGGTCAATCGCGGAATGGCGAGACTTGAGACCAGAAGTCTCGGCTCGTATATCGCGCTGTGTTGTGTTGGGCAGCTGACTTGGCGTTTGTATGTGGCCGGCAACAGGCTTGTGGAAACAGAAGCGGCAGACCGGTTTTTTCGCTCTTTTTGCGCGCGCGCACGTACCTTTCATGAAGATGTGCACTTTTTGTTGCTTTGCAAAACATACTTTCTTCAAGTCAAATGAGACCGTCTGAATACAGCGCCGAGGAGGAGCGCGGACAGTCCGATTTTTTATTGCGGACGAATGCAGCATACAAGCATCAAGTCAAAACTCCACGGAACCAGATCATCAGTGCTGGTGTCCCAGCTCGAGCTCGACGAGCCTCAGGTGCAGCTCGAGCTCCAACCTCGAGCCCGG
>SMMQ01002305.1:26876-44547 GCA_008271595.1 [Pythium] brassicae (nom. inval.) | reverse complement strand
TGTAAGGATCGGAGCTCCTGACTCCGTGGTGGCGGTAGGATCCCGAGATCGCACCACGGAGTGTGTCTGTGCGATTGACCGTCATGAAGAGGAGGCAGTGGTCGGTCAACCACTACGTTGTCGATTGCGAGCGAGAGAGGAGGCAACACCATGTGTGCAGCGTCGTTGGTGTGCTGTGCAGCCATGCTTGTCGATGCGATGCGAACTTTGCGACTGGTCGTAGAGTAAAGCAAATTTGTAAATCAATTTGTGATATGTTGAGTACCCTCCAAATTAGACACGGTTTGAGTGCCTTCTAGATGAGTTTAGAGGCTGGTTAAAGTATTATTTGAAAAAGTAACATTTGTACAACATTTTTACACCAAAATCTGAAATCCTAAAATAACGTACTTAACCGAGGTAACTTTTTCTGAGGACTCGATCCCAGCAACCAGAGCTCGTACTCTTTCAAGCAGCGGCTCAATCGATAGCGAAGATAACGAAGTATCTCGTGCTGTGCATCGCTGAATAACCTCAACATGACCATAAAGATACTTTTGCTCCAAGTGGACTCATATCTTTGAGATTATCTGTCCGTCAACACGGAACGTGGCGGCCAATTTCGCAGTTTCGGATAGTTGTTTGGGGGATGGGGACAAGAATGCGCACCGCAACCGTTAATTTGAATACAGAAACGCAAATTTCCATTGATTTACTCCACTTCATCCCTTTTGATGGGAAATCTCTCTACAGTATCAAGAGGAGAGGAAGCAAGAGATGAAAGCGAGGCACTACAGTGGGAGAAGAAAGAGGACGATGAAAAGAGGAAGACGGATGTGATTGTGTGTGAGAGAGATTGTAATAGATATGTAGTAGGGTACTGTCCGTGAGTTGAGAGAGAAGGAAGACAACGGTGAGCAGTAACTTGAGAGTGGGAAGTGAGAGATATTGTGTGCGGGTGCGATGTGGAAATGAGACACAACCAGGATAACAATGTAAGGAAGAGGAGGTTGAGCACGATGAGAAAGAGATAAAATTACCATAAAGCTGTAAAATATCAGAGCAGGAGGAAGAGGAGGACGGCAGTGGATTAAATTGCCGTGTTTGAATGTGTTGAGAAGGAGAGATAGAGGGTGGATAAGAGAGCAAATGAGAAAGAGGGGCAACGAAGAATGAAATTAGGGTGGGGGAGTACAGAACCGTATCTCCCGGGGCGAAGACCCTGGCACGAGCCTAGTGGTGGTAGGTGTTAATGATTGTACCAGTAGATGCGTGAGTGAATTACGATCTTAAAGACCGATTACGTGATATTGCATGGCAGTTAGTCCGAGACAACGACTGACAGAGTGAACAACCAAGTGGCTGGATGGATGTGAGAGTAAGCGAATTACGACAGCAAGAGATTTTAGTTATTAAATGAGTACATGCTTTGGTGAGTCAGTGACAGTGTGAGAGAGCGGCTGGTACCGCCGTCACTGGTATTGTTGTTGACGCTTCCTCTGGTGATACAGGTGCGAGCCCTTGGCTGGAGTTTGGAGATTTCGTCGTCCCCCTCTCCCACCAGACCAGCTTTTCGCGCTTCGAATCTGTTGACTCTCGTCGCCAAAGCTGCAACACAAATGGAAAACATGGCCTTTTTATCTATTCGGATAGCAAAAAAGCCGGTACATAAATGACAAGAGTTATACGGTGCTTGCGGCTGCGGCCTAATGGACAACCCATAGTGGTTGAAAGAGCGCGCTATTTTTGCGAAATTACGACTCGCGTCGTACTGAATGCATCTTATTCGCGGTAATGAGGGGATTAGCACATTAAAAACGCGACGCCTGAATCGAAACATTGACCCGGAGATACAGTAATATAACACACAAATAGACCACCACAACAGGAAGTGACATTTGCTCGTGCGACTCATCTTGGAACTTATGTCAAGAATAGTTAACATCAATGTCGTGCCAAGCTTGGAAAAATCCTGTATTCTACCAGCAACAAAATCTAGTAAAGCCCGCTATGGTCCTATTGCGGTGCCAGGCGGAGCTGCGGAGTTTTGTTGCTGTATTATCAATGAAACTCGATGAATTCGTATGCTAGAGGTGTTAGCAAGCCC
Organism: [Pythium] brassicae (nom. inval.); assembly: GCA_008271595.1. Lineage (NCBI taxonomy): Eukaryota > Oomycota > Peronosporomycetes > Pythiales > Pythiaceae > Globisporangium > [Pythium] brassicae (nom. inval.). Next base: position 42,461 of record SMMQ01002305.1, on the reverse strand, counting down.
CTGAAGACACTGAATATACTTTAGCCTAGTACACAAAAGTAACGGCAGCGCACACCACCGCGGGCAACGGGCGGCCGCACGACCTCGTTCCACCCGACGGCGACGAGCTCTTCGGCAGCAATGTGCTTCAGCTCCTGCCTTTGCAGCTGGATGCGGTTCTGCGGGAGCCCTACCTATTCTTCTCGCGCTCAACCTTGTCCGCTCGATTGGGAGCGTGCGGTGCGCACGCTCCTGCGCGAATAAAGCGGGCATGGCCATAGCCTAAAATTCGGCGTCACACGCTACCGTGTGGTTGACTCCGATCAGATTCGTGAACTATAAGCAACTCGCCCAGCAGGCGAGAGTTGCACCGGCCTAGCATTATCAGGGATGAGCGCTGCCGCGCGCGCGTCAGAAATGATGAGCAGCGCGCGTCGTCGATGAGGTCACTCAGGAAGGTGCTGAAGAGAGTGTAGGGCCTTGAGGTTGGACGCGAGGTCGAGAGAGTCCTGGTCAGCGAGCGCAGGCAGCCTGAGCGGGCGGATTTGGAACCAGGGTGAAACGCGGGAGCGTGAATATGCCACGTCGATCTGCTATCCGGACTGGCACGGCAGCTCCGCTACGCATCGGCGCGGAGCAATCGCTTGTCATCCGCGCTGAGGATTCGAGATGCGAACACATGTAGCGCTGTCGATTTACCGGTGGGAGAGCTCAGTGTGCGATTGGCTGAACCAGCGGCTTCAGTTTGACGGCACTGACTTGCAATTCACGGCTCTCTGAAAGTGTGGGTTGTAGTCTCTTTTTCCAACCACTGGCAGCAGCGGTTCGTGCACTATGAAGATTCCAAGCGTTACGACTCGCCAGTTGGAAAGATCTGAGATTAGCGCTCGCTCTGCAATGACGGTAGTACCAGTGCTTATTATTGATGTATTCAATCGTGAACACACAGTGTAGCAGCAGCATCTTGGTGTGGAGCGCATCAATTCTCATCTGCGCGTTCCGGAGCGCAACAAAGAACGGCAGGTTCAATCCCCCACCTCCAGTCCTCTCTGGAGTTCTTGACGCCTGGTTGCATCTGATGCTCAGCGATCTCAGGTGCCAACAGCAGCCGCCGAGGCGCAGCGAGTGCGACCAGCTTGGCATCCATCGCAGCCATCGCGGCTTCTTGGAGTCAGAGAGCAAGCACGGGGTGCGATGAGCAGAGCGATAGCGAAGGGATCTGGGGTCCTGACCGTAGTTTCTCGCTCGCATTCCGCCCAACAACTGCTCCGGTGCGTACGACGAGCGGTTTTCACTATGAACGTGAGGTACGATCAGTGTCCGCGTGCGCGAGCAGCGCGCACGGTAATCATGCAGACCTAGCTGTCATACCACCAAGCGGACAAATGTTGAGTTTTTTTTTACCCGTTTGGGTGTTCCGCTGTTAGGAAGGATGTTTGGTTTCATCACGCCAAGCGGGCATCTCTCACGCGCAAACCATAAGTCAATTGATTTTTGGTGAAATTTGCGCGAGTTCGGTCAACCTCTCATATCAAGTTAAAGATCAGAGCGATATTATGAAAACAGGGGATTCGGGGATTCAAAAATCTTACGAAGGTAATTTACCTTGTATCATGAATTTCAGGAGGTCAGATAGAACGAATGTGGTATAATAGCTCTAACCTCAGCAAAATAACGACGAAAAAAATAAAAATTCTACAAGACTTCGCGGGGTATTTTAGCGCGTCGTATATTGCAAAATTTATTGTGACATGTAAAGAATAGAGGGTGGGATCCAATCAGTCACCCAGTCAGACAGCTGTAACTACTCTGGATAGAACCCAGAGAACAGATATGTCGTGTTTCTTATGTGTGATAACTGTGAAGTTTTTAATTAGACTTGATTTCAGTATACTTACTTTGGTCCCTGAAATCGAAGTTTCCACAACGGATGTGATATGTTCTCTAAATGTGAGTTATACAAGTGTATTTTGTCTTTACTGGACTGAACAAAAATATGGGTGGCAGATGTTACTTGGTGCCAACTTTTGACCAAGAAATTGACCTAGAAATTTCAATTCACTACACATCAATTCTTTGTTCAAGAGTACTTTCAGCAGGAACTTTATTTTAGTAGGCAGAATAGTCCTGGGCTGAACATTTGTATTCCCCCAATCACAGCCGCTCAAAATCAGGTACCAAATCAGCTGATTCAAGTGTGCATGCGGATTCGTCGTTGTCTATATCTATAGACCGTATTTCTCACGTAAAGGTGGCTCCAGTGTGCAGATAAATATACAATTTCCCACTGATAATGTTACCACCGCCTATGACAAGAGGTGATATGATTTTGAAGTGTGAGCCAAAATGCATGAGTATACAGGCCACCAAATATCTTTGCGCACGTCCACTTTTCTGAATCCTTGTAATCAAGTTTTAGAATTACACATACAAATCAGAATCAGAATGACATTCAAACCTGCCATATAAACTAAATGTGAACCACATATCCTCTAAAATAGGATTGTCTTGTATATCTACAAGGTGTTTGATCAAACATGAACAGCAAGCCTTGTAGTCTACAAGATACTCAACTCTTTTTGACACTTCACGAGCTCTCGTTTTGCCCGTCATCACTGGAAACGATACTTTTGCAGCAACAACAGGGCGATCGTCGCGCCTGTCCACTCAAAGAAGGTCTGCAATCAACGCTGTCGAGCTCTCCGAAGGCGCTCAAGCGACTACAATCCACACGATTCGAAAGCAAGCGCGCGCCATCAACAACTCCATGTACACAAAAGACAGCAAACAGAACCAGCTCAGCCGTTTGCGACACAGCATTCACAAACACGCTTCATGCTCATTAACACTACCCGCGCTGCCTCTTTGGAGGCGACGATGTCGGAGCGCTTGACGGCCTCTTCGCGCGAGTGAGCGCGTTCTCTTGCGACGGACTTCGATCCTCACTCTCGCGCGCTTTCTGTAGCTCACTGTCGTGCACCCCCCAGCTCCACACTCGCACGGCTCCTGGCGCTCGTTCGCGCGCACCTCCTGCTGCACGCTTTCGCAAGACTCCTGCTGCAAGCTGTTGCGCGCCTCCCGTTGCACGCAATCGCGCATCTCCTGCTAATCGCTTTCCTTTTCCTCCTGGCGTTTGTTCTCGCGCGCATCGCGGTGTTCTCTCTTGCTCGGCGACCCTTCGCCCTCAGCGTTGTGCGTCGTCTCACGACGAGTGCCGTCAGTGGCGCCCCGCGCAGCTGCTGTGTTGCGGTTTGTTCGTTTCTGCTTTGAAGCCACACGACAGAGCTCGATGCGGTTGGTGATAGTGTCCGAAATGGCGCGACCACAGTTGAACTGCTCGTGCCGCACTTCAAAACAGGAGCGTGTGTCTGCTGCTGAGTTGACTGGCGCTTTGTGTAGCCAGAGCTTTGCTCAGTCCTGAGAGCACGCCTCGCAATATCACGCAGTCTGCGCCGCGTTCTGACTACTGCGACGGCGAAGGAGCGAGCAGACTTTGCACGTTCGTGTGCACCGCTTTCGTGTTGCTCCATCTCCTCTCCAGTCCTCCGTGATTGCGAGCTTGTGCCTTGCCGTTGTGCGCCGCCGAATCTTGGGCTGCGGGGTGCCGGCGAAACTCAGCGCAGCGACGTCTCGAAAGTCGGCAGCAGACACGCCGACGAGCTGCTGGTGCAAGAGGGTCATGAAGTCGCTGTGTTTCATCGTCTTGTCCCCCTACGCCTTCTTGCACGCGGTGTGTGTTACGAATGCGTTGACGACCACAATGTCGATGAGCCCGAAAAAAGTCCTTTGTAGCATTTGCGGCAGCGATTTTGAAGCTGCACGAGTACCGCTGAAGCCTCAGCTGATCGTGACGATTTACCCCGCCCATCAAGGCGTGGTAGTCGCTCACAAGCTTTGGGCAGGCGACGGTCTCCACATGCGTTCCGTGTCGACGCCCACGGAGGACACACACACCGCAGCTCCGGTGGCGAGAAAGTGGCCTGGCCGACTATCCAGCCAACACACTGCCATCATCACCGGCACGTCGACACTGCGCGACAGCTGGAAAGTGCCGCGCGGAACGTCCTTCGGCCTTGTCTTCTTCTTGTTGATGATCTGCTTGCAGTAGCCCACTCTGTTGATCATGACTGTTCCGACTGCGTAGAGATTCATGCTCACCAGTTGCACGAACAGGGCGACCAATGTGTAATATCGGTCGGCCACGACGACTCGCCACTCGTCTGATGCGCCCGTAAGTACGTGCTTCATGTTCCTGACGACTGCAGCCGGCCCCGTCTTCGTGTTCACCACTGACTCCGTGTCTGCGTGGTGCTTTGCCCCTAAGTATAGCTCGAACCTACAAGATGCTCAGCAGTCAGTCTCCGAGATCTTGTAGTATACAAGATCGAACACTGTGCAAAACAGCGCGCACGACCAACTGCGTACCGGTATCAGTAGCCCGTAAGAGCGTCACAGCAAATGAACATCTTCGAGCCCTAGCGGTGTGGCTTGTCGGGCACGTACGTCCGTGTCGGGTTCATGCGGCAGCTCGACGGGAGAACGCCTTCGCCAAAACTGAACCGCGAGCCGAGTGTCCATGACGCCAGGAACTTCTTCTGGAGCACCTGCACTACCTCCCTGGTCTTCCAGACCTTGTCCATCGCCACTCGTCCCGACGCGTTGTCCACGATTGCAGGTTCCGGAGAATTTCGGAGAAGCGGTTTCTTGCCATGTACCGCCCAAGCATCCCAACTGAGAGTGCCCCGCTCGACGTCAAAGACCACTGGTGGAAGATGACGCGCGTCTGGGGGCAGAGCACGTTCGCGAGTAGAAGTCCTACTGCTACCATTATCTCGTGCGGCTTGATCGGAGGCTCCTTCTGCAACCTCGCCTTGATCCCTCGAAGGCGCTCTACAGGAACCGACGGGTCGAGGACATGGCGCGCCTTCTGCTTCGCCTTCGCTGCTCGTGCTCGTGCCCGTGCCTCGAGGTTCTGGCGTCTGTAGCGGTTTGTAGCTACTGCTATCTCGATCCAGAGGGCTTTCGGAAAGAAGCCAAAGAAGAGCTGGAGAGGTGAATGCGAAAGCCGCCGAGTCGCAGCCGTACGAGCACTTGCGTTCGTGAGAGTCCTGCGTACTCGTCTGTCACCTCTTCGAATGGCGACCTGACCGGTGCCCAGCTCATGGCGCGCAGAGCGTCGGTGTCCAGCCTGCCCTCCGCAACTCGCAACTCGCCGCCCATCGCTTGCATGAATGCGCTCGTGATGCGCTCCTGGACGGTGTCGTCGTACGAGTCCACGCTCGGCTCCTCCGAACTGCCGTCCTCCTGCTCACCCATTAGCTCTTCGGACCCGCACTCGCTGTCCGACTTGAAGTCCTTCGTGTTCTCATGCGGTTGCAACTCGTTGACATCATCCGGCTCCATCTCCGGCGTGATTGCGCTCGCCACGTTCTCGTACCCGTCATCGCCGTGCTCGTCGGCGTCAGAGGCTTCATCAGCGCTCAACGACACATCGATGTCACGGCCCGCGCGGCGACTCTGCAGACTCTGCTGTCGAGACCCCGCGACCGAGGCAGGCGGCGATCTTGTAGAAGGCAGTTCGCGAAGTGTGCATCTGGACCTCGATCTTGTAGGCTCACTTCGAGGTCACTGTCGGAGTTGTCGAAGGCGTGGAGCAGTCGTCTGCCGACTTGGGCGTCAACCAGCGGCGTGACCGGACATGCACGTACATCGCCAGCTGTCTGATTCACGGGCGAAAGTTCACGATGAGGTGTGCCGACGACAGAGGTAGTAGCCCGCTCGTTGCTCTCCAGTATGCTGTTGCCGTCGTCGTTGGCGCCCTTGGCGCCCTCGCCTTCCGCAACGCTCGACCTTTGCTTGTCCTCGCCTTCCTCGTCGTCCGGTGGTCGCTCTTCCTCGCTGGCGTCGACAGGTCCTATCTCCTGCTCTTCGGCTTCGCCACTACTGCTCTCGGCTGTCGCCTCCACAGCAGCACCACCTCTCCAAGCTCTTCGACATCACCATGAGCAGGCGCCTGTGGCTCTTGCGCTTGTGCCAGACGTCCTAGCCCTGGATCCATCGCTCTCATCGCTGCGTTGTAAGCGAGCAGCGCATCTTCGCCGATGAAGAAGTCGACCCCCTCGACTTGGTGCCGAGGGCCAGGCGGCACGGGCGGGCGGACGTAGCGCCAGTGTTGGTCTAAAGCGGCAGCTCCACGTGCAAGCGCGCGTCACGACGTCCAGCCCTGCGCGCGCAGACGACCCCACACTTCCCTTCACAACGAGTCAGCCCTTTCCAACCGATCGCACTATGACACACCCGCGATTCACCTGAACGATCCCCACGTCATGTCGGGGTTGAAGACTCGACCATCGTTGCTCGGCACCTTCGCTTCACGCTCGAGCTCGTTCCGCCTCTTTTCACTGCGACGCTGCATGCTTCGCACGTCTGGCCGTCTGGGCTTCTTGGCAAGTTCGAGAATGAGAGGCGTGAGGTATGAGACGGGAGATTTGGAAGCTTGAATCTCATCCACCCGTCGTCGCCCTTGATTTGCGACTTTTTTTGCTCTGAAGACCTTCCTATGTCCACCACACTTCGAGCCATTCTGAAATCGCGACGATTTGTCGACAACAGGCTAGGATCGGCTAAAAATCGCATATGAAATAAAGTATGGTCGACCTCGAATTTTTTGTAGACATCTTTGGATCTTGTATAATACAAGATCCAAATTTTACACATCTTGTATTATACAAGAATGGTAGTTGGGGGTTAAATGTATTGTTTATGTCCGCGGTAGAAAATTAAACGTATATTGGACACTGACTTTGTTCGTGAGTCACCTTTTCGATAGTTAGTGCTGTTGCTGACCCTAGAGAAAAACCTATGTGATAGTCTCATTAGAGATTATCCGGATTTACTACTGTATTTCCCGGATTATAACGTACCACTTGGGTTCGTGCTTCATTGCCATAAAAATTACGAACGCAGGACTTGCATGAGCAAATACCGTTCACATTGTTTTTATTGATCGTGCAATTTCGGTACAAACTGGTTTTTATAGCAATACACTGCCTCAGTTGAATAAAATACACTTTTACTATTTTGATTAGACTCGGTAGTTTTGTGTCAAAGAAGAGCCAAACGAAGTGGTCCGTTCTATTCCGGGAAATATAGTACATATATATATTTTTTGTTTGTGATACTCAAGTATCAAGTGTTTTGATACTTTGATATCTTTAGTTGATACCAGAATCTTTTGGTATATAATGTTGATACTTTTATTAATTTAGAGGTCCGATGATTTGGTGTGAGAGAAATAAGGGAAGGCAACTAGTTTGATATTTGGACTTTAAAAATAAAAAACTATAACAACTGATTGATCAAATTAACCAGTGAATCATGCACAGGTATACTGAAAGCAACATGTTCCGATTGATTGGATTTTCCCAATCAATCGGTACATGTTGATTTCAGTATACTCGTGCATGATTCACTGGTTAACTTGATCAATGGGAACAGATGGCTCGTGAAAAAATAAGGTGACAGAAGTGAACAAGTATGGCAGTTTATGCTGTTTAGAGGCTTGTATTCGATGTAAAAAGGACCTGTATTGGGGTGGAATGAGTCTGTATTAGGGTAGAGTGCTGTATTATTCCGGTTATATGTTAGGGTAATGTTACTTCGAAAGCAGTTTTTTAAGACACAAAAGGATGCAAGACGACATTTTATATCAGGTTCACCTGGTCACCACCAGCCCCTCTTTTGCCACGCACGTGGGCAAGATCATCATGGCAGCGCTCATTTCTGCGACGTCCAGGCGCACACGCGTGGACTGGGACGATCTGCGTGCCATCGCGATCCAAGTGCAAGAGGATCTGGATGCGAGCGGCACGGGTGTGCACGACGAGTTCGCGTACGTGGTGGCTTGATACGGCGCAAACTCGCCCACACGCTGAAAAAACGCACCAACGCGTAATGCGCCGCTGTCTAGGAGTGTGTGGGACATGTGGATGGAGCAGCTCAAGGACGCGCACACGCAGCATGCGACCGTCTCTGAGGATGTCGGCGACCGCGCGCCGACATGGTATGCGAGCGCGCATGCGTACTGGGAGGACGAACGTAACTGCCCCGTGAGCGACAACGGCGTGCTCGGCGGCTTTGCGCACGTGTCGCCTGCCGACATCCAGGGCTCCGAGGCGTTTTTCGCGCGCGTGAGCAAGCTGCGTCCAGCGTGGCGTCGCGAGGTCGCGGTGGACTGCGGCGCGGGCATTGGCCGCGTGTCCAAGTTCCTGCTGCTGCCGCACTTCGAGCACGTGGACCTCGTGGAGCAGAGTCCGCGGCTGCTGCAGAGTGTGCCGCAGTACGTCGGGCGCTTCAACTCGGACGTCGAGCGCGTCCGCAGCCTCTACTGCATGGGGCTGCAGGACTTTGAGCCTGCACCCGAGTCCTACGACCTCATCTGGATCCAGTGGGTCTCGTCCCACCTCACGGACGCGGACTTTGTGCGCTTCCTCCAGCGCTGCAAGCACGCGCTGCGGCCGCACGGCTGGATCGGCGTCAAGGAAAACACGTTCCTGGACGGCGAGCCATACGAGCTCGACAAGGAGGACAGCAGCATCACGAGGTACGTGGCATGCTGGCCGATGCACAGTGGCTGTCGAAAAGCGAGGGGTGCCCGCGGCTGCTGATAGCGTGCGTCGTGGCGACCGGGAGCAGGTCAGCCGTGTACTTTGCCAGTCTATTCAAGCAAGCGGGGCTCAAGGTCATCGCGAAGGAGCGCCAGCAGCACTTCCCGCAGGAGCTCTACCCCGTCACCATGTACGCGCTGGCGTAGCGACTGCAGCGGACGCATTCGTCTTGGTCTTCTCTCTCTCTCTCTCTCTCGCTTCCAATAGAGGACTCTGCAACGTAAGCGGTCGACCACTCGACGCAATCACAAAAGGTGCTCGCTCTTCTAATGCTCGCGCTGTCTGTCTGTCTGTCCGTCCGTCCGCCCTGTTCCACGCTACTTGGGAGCCGCTAGCTCACGGCGACGACGACGCGACCGGACGCGCGACGAACTCGCGGCTCTGCGTGAGCTTGTCGTCCGGCTCCTGCAGGAACGTGCGCAGCAGCTCGTTGAAGGCGTCCGCTTCCTGGACGTGCACGTCGTGGCGGCCGTCTGGGAAGAGGTGGAAGCGCGAGTGCATGATGCGCTCGCTCAAGTACTCGCCGTGGAAGCTCTCGACAAGCTTGTCGTTGCCTCCCGCGACCACAAGCGTCTTGCACTGGATGCGCGGCAGCGCGCCGCAGTACAAGTCGCCACCCTCGCTCTCGTAGATGTGCTTGAGCTTCTCGAGCATCGCTGCGGGATTAGTCCGGCAGGCATCGGGTCAGCACCCGAAGCAGCTCCAGCTCACCAACAGCAAAAAGGGGCGACAGGAAAACGCACCCGACCAGCCGCGCTGCAGGCTCTCCGCACCATAGATCGCCTCGGCCTCGGCGCGCGCGGCCGGGTGCCACGACGACACGCTCCCAAACTTGTCGTATCCTTCAATGTCCTCGTCCGACACGAACGCCTAAGGCAGCAACGCGCCCAGCACCACGCGTTAATGCAACAGCGTCCGCAGCGTCGACATCGTGTCGCAATCGCCTCCCAGCCAGCTAAGCTGCACACACGGCGCCACGCACGTTGCCGTTCACGAGCACGAGGCGAGAGACGCGCTCGGGGTACTTGGCAGCGAAGACTGCGCCGACATTCGCGCCAGCGCTCCATCCGAGGATCGAGAACTGCGATGCGCGAGGTTCGTTCGTCCGCCGGAATCAGCACGCGCTCGCGCCAGCGTTCCACTGACAGCCAACACGTCGCGACGCGCACCTTGTCGACGCGCAGCGCGTCCACGACGCGGAGCACGTCCTCGGCGTCGCGCTCGAAGTAGCGGTCCGGGAAATCGCGCTCGGGCGGCCGCGACGCGCCGTAGCCGCGCGGGTCCACGCCCACGAACGCGTACGCGTCGCCCAGCGCTGCGAACTGACGTCGAAAGTTGTGCGCCACCGAGCCTACAAAGAGCGCACAGTGAGTGTGACCTACAGAAGAGAGAGAGATAGAGAGAGAGAGCGAGAAAAAAAGCACGCACCGAAGGCGGATGGCAGACAAACCACCGTCTCGCGGGCGTCGCCAGTGGCCGATGTAGGCACGAGTGCATGCAGCGAGACGTTGTCGTCTACGGGCACCTGCACGCTGCGATGCTGCGAGGCGAACGAGCGGCGCGCGGGGGCGGCGGTGCCGACACCAGTGGACCACCGACGAGCAAGCAGCATGTTGGAAACGAAGCTGCGTGCGAGTCATTGGTCTTTCGTAATTTCCGCCAACTGCTGCGGCTATAAACACAAACTTCAGAATTAACCCGATCTTAACGGGTGATGGACCAGAGTGGCACTGTGCTTAAATTCGAATCTATGTTTTTAATTCGAACCACATCAGTGCGTACTTAAACTTTTTAAAAAGTAAAAAATCGTACTTACTGTTTAAAAAGGTTCGAATTCGGGCATCTACATCCGCACTAGACATTTTCTACATCCGCATTCGTACCTTTTCGAGCATTTTCGTACTTAGAAGGGTTAAAGCTCGAATTTTACAAAACGAACTTTTACCCAAATTACTGACTGGTCACTTTTTGTAGTCACTGGTCCAACGACGACATTCTCGAACACCTAGCATCAACGACGTCCAAGAGCTCTCCACGTCGAGCGCGCCCGGCCGATCGCCGCTCCAGAGCCGAACAAGACAGCAGCACACCACATAGCAGCAGCACAGTGCGTGGCGCTGCTGGTACAGTAACCAGGAGCAGTTGAACGCACCGCTCCGCAGGCAGAAGGATGAAAGCGGCAACAGCAGCGCCGATTGGGAAGCGCATTGAACAGGGTACATACATCATCGACAAACGTGACAATTACATACAGAGTGGACGACAACAAGGGACCGCCCTGCCTTCCTCGCTCACACGATCGAGAACGAGTGCGGACTCGCCACCATAGCAGAGCCGTTGTGCGAGTGCGCCAGGTGCGGGCGCGAGTACGGCGCCTGCGCGTGAAGAGGGTGCGGGTGGTAGTGGTTGGTGTGCGGATAGTACCCGCTGCCGGCACCTGCCGACGCCGCCGACTGCCCAGGCGCCATCCCGCGCGAGTGGCCGTCCGCGAAGAACTCAAAGTCCACGTCGCCGTGCGGTGACTGCTGCAGTGTGGAGGGCGCTTGCGGGTACCGCGGGTGCTCGCTGGAGCTGGACCCTGCCAGGAGCGGGGTGGAGTAGCCGCCGCTATATTGCGGGGCTGGACGCACCGCGGAGGCGGGCGTGAGGCGGGCGCTTTGGTGGTGATGGTGCTGCTGCTGCTGCTGCTGCTGGTGGTAGTGCTGCTGGTAGTGCGACGAGTAGCTGCCACGTGGGTCGTCTTCAAGGAACCCCTGCAGCAGCTCGCCAAAGACTTCCTCGTCCGCGAACGGCGCAGGCACAAAGTGGTCGCCCGCGTAGTCGCCGCTTAGCGGCGCGTACAGCCCCGACCCGTACGAGTGGTGGCTGTTGATCTTCTGGAGCAGCTCGGCCGTGAGCACCGACCCGTTCGTCGGCACCGGCTCGAACCCGAAGCTCGAGGCCGACAGCTTGCGCTGCAGACTGCTGCCGTACGCGCGGGTGGCGGGCGACGGCAGCGGCGCTGAGCGCTCGAGGACCAGCTCGTTCTTGACGCGCTTGCTCGCATGCTCGAGCGCCGCGGCGTCCGCGTGCTCGTCTGCGCTCGAGCAGGAGCTGGCGACGGACGCTTCGTCGCTCTCGCAGCGCAGGCGCTTGAGGTCGTGCTCGGACGTGCCCATGGCCTTGAGGCGCTCGAGCGCCTCGTCGTAGCGCAGCCCTCCGAGCGCTTTGCTGATCTCCATGCGCCGGTTGTACTCGGCCTCCTCGATCGTCTTGGCCAAGTGCCACTGGTCCTGCCCGCACGCGCAGTGCTTGCCCTCCGAGCCCTTGTAGCGCGCGCTGGGCGCGTCCGCCACCGCACACTCGCAACAGTGGAACATCTGCTTCGACCGGTACGTGCCGAGCCAGTTGGACTTGAAGCGCGGGAACCAGCTCTTGCGATCGCGCGTCTTCTCGGGGCCGTCGCCGGCGTTGTTCGACCGGTAGCCTGTGCCTGTCTGGTGCACGCTGTCGCCGCCGCGGCTCGGAGCGCCGGAGCCGCTGAGTGATGTTGCAGGTGAGCATTCATCCGTTGCTGCCGCAGCGGACTGGTCGCGTCCGCGTCGGTACGAGCGCCGCTGCTGGTCCTGGCGGGAGTCATAGTGCCGCTGCTGGGACGAGGTGGAGTACCCACCGAAATCCGCAGATGTGACCGCGCGAAGCAGCGGCTGCGCCTGCAGCACGGCGGTCAACGCAGCGGTGATGTGCCGACGCGCCAGTTCGGTTGCGCGCTGAGGGTGAAGCGTGTGGACCGCGGCGGTGGTGGCGGAAGTGGTAGTAGCAGCGGACGAATGCAGCAGCATCATGTTGGTGCGCGGACGCTTCGCGATAGCGCGGATCATGCCAGGCGGGCTCTCGAAGGCTCTCGGAGGCAGGTGCTTTCCGCCGAGGTCGGTCGGTCGGTCAGTCAGGTGCGTCCTGGTGGCCGAAATGGAAAGTAACAAACTGCTGCGAGATGCGAGCGGGATTGCCAGGGGATGTCGACGGAGCAGCTCGCTCGAGGGTCTCAAAGTGCCCGTTTTGCCACTTCGCGCGCGCGAGGCAAACCGCTCACTGCACTGACGGACGCGCGGCTCAAAGACCGGGGCAGGCAGGCCAGGCAGCCGCTTGAGGCCGTCCAGCTGACTTGCGAGAGTTGGATCCCGACGCGCGCGCTGAGTGTCCCGGTTGTCTTCGTCCTTGCTGCTGCTGCTGATGCTGGAAGTGGCGGCGCATCGCGCACGCACGCTACAGGCGGCGCCAGCTGGTGCGCGACCAAAGCCGCTGCGGACCAGGTGCTGCTGCTGTTGCATTGGCTCGCGACGAGTGTGCGAGTTATCGGTACTGTTGCCACGAAAGGTGACGACGAGGGGCAGTTCAGTTGATTCCTCGTCCGAGTCAGAGGACTTGAAGTGGCACCGGCCACGTACGTGGCGAGAGAAAGAAAGAACAGTGCAGTGCGTGCGTGCGCGGGGTAGGTGTATGAAAATGTAGAGGATCCGCTTCTCTCTCTATTTCACATATACAGTTATAGTTGATCAAAGCAAGCTGATCAAGTTAACAAGAATGTACTGTCATAGTTGATTGATCAATTTAACTAGGATTATGCACAAGTATACTGAAATCAAGATATAGCGATTGACGCCCTGAGCGGCCCCAATCGGTACATGTTGATTTCAGTATCGTCGTGTAGGATGCACTGATTAACTTGATCAATGGGAACAATGACTGGTGACAAAAATCAGGTCAAGAAACCGGGTATTAGATATGACGGTTTTTTGAGAATATAAAGAGTATCGGATAAAAGGAGCTCTATTCGGGTGAGTGACGAAAGGGCGTCACACTCAGAGCAAAAAAAGGGGTGAGTGGATGACGCCCTTTCTGTCACACACCACAAAACAAACGAAAAAAGTTTTGATTGTTGTTGGTAACTCAACTCACTCGGCTTTGCTTGCCGAAACAAATTGAGTGTTTGCCAACAGTGTTGGTGCGGACCAAACTTGTGCTGCTGCTGCCTCCACTGGTGCTGCTGACCGATGCGGCAGGTGCTGCTCAGCATCAGCATCAGCATCAGCATCTGTCCAGTGCCAGTAGAGTGGAGGCAGACAACACGGACCGAACGAACGATCAGTGAACGAGGATGCCAAACGCCCTCGAATCGCGAGATCTGACGATCTCAAAGCTTTTGTTGTGTCTGTGCATTTGTCGGCTCGTCAGTCTTTTTCGCTCACGAAGCGAGTCGCTGACTTTGAATTCAGCGACTTGTGTGCGTGTGGTTCCCCTCGATCCGACCCGCACGTATACATCGCGTATGGACTCTCGAGAGCGAACACTCGCGCACCGCGCACGGCGCGTTTCACGCCATCTCGCAGTACGGGTGGTGACTGTGAGTAATTTCAGACTCGCCTTGAAGCTCACTCGATCTCGGACCCTGTATCATCTCGGATGGCGAAATCTCTCTCCTCGAGAACGGACCCTCCTCTCCACAACCTCATGTCACTGCCATTGTCAGGCTGCCGGCAAATGCAGGCAGCAACAACGCGCCTCCCCGCAGCATGAACTCTTTTCGCGTTGTGTTTGTTTCGCGGCAGCAACTCAGCGCTCGGGACAGACAACTTCATGCTCGAACCGCGAGGAAGTTCGGCCGAAATCAGACCGTGGTGGGGTGTGCGCGGCTGGGGACAACAGATTGTCGACATGGCCACGGCCGTCATCCGCCGCCGCGCCTCTACAGTACGATGAAAACTCGCTCGCTGGTGGTTTGCTTGCTCGTTCGCTTTGAGTCTGGGCTGTGCTTTCTGGTGCATCTCGAGGCTGATGTTTGAGACCACTGCGTATTTAACGTCGTGCCTCCTGAAGCGAACTTTTGGTTTGAACCAGCTTCGTTTATCAACTGTGAGAGGTGATTTGTTTTCATCAAAATTGACGATTAGAATATAATTACTGCAATGAGTCTAGCAAATCTATACCACCTCGTGACTAAACTAAAAAATACTATTTGCTTTGGAGCTTTTGTATCATGTAGCACAGTGTTTTCCACAGTAGGTTCGCACAACACAAAAGAACTAAACAGGCACATCTGCCGGATGAGTCCCGATCATCTCCTATTTCAATCACCACATCCGCTAAAGTCGAGTTGCACCACCTGGAGGCTCGAAGACATCGAGTCTTCCGAGTCCTCCGGATTTGCTTAACCGACAAGAACGGAGCGAGATCTGCTCTCTTCGAAACCTCAGCCTCAGCCACGGACGTGCCATCGTGTCGAGGCTCGCTCGCCTCACGAACCAAACTCACGCGAAAGTGGCAACTTTCATGTCGGCATCCTGAACAGTTCTTCCATCCGTTCACAACATCACAGCAGTTCGTGTTCGTGCTGGACAACGTTTTGTCCTCGTACGGCTTCCTCCGCCAGCCGTCCGAGTCGCCACACGCTCTTGGCTCACCTTGAAAAGGAACGACTCGAGACTTTTCAGCTTCCAGTCGAGAAAAAAAGAGCGAACAGCAGAACCTCCGGCGCCAGCGTGACGTGACGCTCGCGAAGACAACTGTACCTGATCCTGGCGCACGAAAGTCGTCTCTGAGAAGGACAGACGGACGGCAAAGCCAGAGACGGCACTCATTTCACGCATGCAACCAAACAAACACAGGCATGGCATGCAGCCTGGCTCGCTCTCACTGCGCGGTGGCGCACAGCGGCCGCTTTGTGCACCATGCACGCACGCATGCGCATTTGATCAGCTCGTGTCGCCTCCGTGTGATGTCCGTCCGCATGTCTCGACTTCACACAGGTCCACATGAGTGAGTGCCCGCCAAGGTCAACTCGATCGCCCACCACTCGGCAGTCGAGCCGACTGACTGACCTCTTTTGCCCACCGGACTTGCCCGCGTGACCTGACCGGTGGACCAGCCCGTGTGCACTAAGCCCAAGCACGCCAGCCGGAGC
>SMMQ01002305.1:16471-26847 GCA_008271595.1 [Pythium] brassicae (nom. inval.) | reverse complement strand
CCACCCCCCCCCCCCCCCAGTTCTTCCTCTCTCCTCCTGTTCGTATCGACGCCGAGCGAGATCAGCGCCGCAGTTTACTTGGGCGAAGCGAGAGCAATGCAAAGCGACCCAAGGTGGAGCGAGCAGACGTTGCAACGCTCAGGTGGAGGCAGATACCGTAAGCACGCAGTCTGCAAACGGCGCTTGCTTCGTCCGCCTTTGTCGGTGGAACGCCCAAGGAGCAGTCTTTGCCTCGCGTTGTGTACAATTCGAGAGTGCACTGCGCAGATGCACCGCCACACTCTAGGTGATTGCAGTGCCTGCATCGGCGAAACGCTTCTTGTGATCTCTGGTGATTCGGCGTCTTGGCCGCCGTGCTGGTGGTGGCCGCGTACTGGTATGCAGGATTCCGGTCTCTCGTGTTGCGCTTCCCCCAACATGATGGCAACGACGCACGCTTGATGGTACCCGAGTGCCCTGTTGTTGTCCCACTTGACAAACAGGAAGTGGATATCTGTCTCGAGTGGTTGGAGCAGGACGTACACACAAGGTCTGTCCAGCTTGCTCTTGGTTGATCTCGCTTGAGTCTCTCGAGATGGCCGATGTGAACTCGACCCACATGCAAATGCAACGCCGGTCCCGGATTGAAAAAGTCAAATGTTAGGTTTGGATTCCTGAATTAGAATGAAACCCATCAGCCCATGAAGTATTTTGCATAGTTCTAAAATCCAGGTAGTCCGTTTTAATCACCGAGTAAGCATTAATAAATTGTCAATTCTTCTTATTAGAGTTTTCAATTATTTTTAGACTTATGTTTACCTATTTATAATGAATAATGCATTCATACTCGAAATGAAAGGCCAGATCCGGATAACTCAGCAACACAACGCGTCGCGCTGGCGAGCACGTATTGGTGCGCTGGAGCAGGTTCAACCTTGTCGCAAGCTCCCTGCAGGTGCGTCGCTGCTGCTGCTGCTCCTGCGTGCAGGTGGAAGTCCTCTCAGGACGCACAGCGAGACTTCTGACCCAGCCGCTCATTCTCAACAGGCCGCCATGCGTCTCGCGGCGCTGCTTCCGCTCGTTCTCACGCTGCAAAGTGCGCACGCGGCTGCGAAAGCCTTCGTGAACAACGCCGCGTACTCGTGCGCAGCACCGAATGCGACGACTACGTCGCTCACTGCCGCGAAACTGTGCGGCCCACAGAGCGTACTCGCGGTGGAGCTTCAGCTCTCGCTGGACGAGGGCGACTCGGCGAGTCTGGCGGCCGCGACGCTGCCGCTTGACCTCCAGACCACCGGGAGCGACCCGAGCTGTGTGCTGCAGAAGAGCGTCGATGTGCTTGTGCGTGGTGCGAAGCTCACGGCGTTCAACCGCGCCACGAAGCTCTGGACGCTGCAGATGAACTGCTCTTTGCCGGAGACGACGCGCGACAAGAAGGCGGTGGCCACAGCGCTGCAGGGCTCGAGCGAGTTCGCTTTCCACTGCGGCTTCAACGCAAACAACGTGAGCGTGCCGGTGGATACAGTGCTGCCAGCGTTCTACTACCTGTCGAAGGACTGGAAGGTCGCGACCGTCTCGCTCGTCTCGCCGACCGAGACGCCGCCGGCTGCGCCGTCCACTGTGGCGCCACTGAACTCGAAGAAAGGCTCCGGCGCGCACGCTCTCTACGGCATCGGGAAGCCTGCGCGTTTTGCGATCCAAGTGGACGCAAGTAGCGACGGGAACGGCACGGGCGCGGTGCGCCAGGCAAGCGTCTCCGGCGTGTGCGACGTGAATGGCGAGAACGTGACGGTCTCTGGCGGCGCGTTCGACTACATTGTGCAGAAGAACGACAGTGACATTGACGGGATCACGTACGCGTGCAGTCTGGCGGACGGCGCGGGGAACCGCGCGACCCACAAGGGTGTGGTCAAGCACAAGGAGCAGTCGATCGACGGCAGCGAGCCAGTGATCGACGAAGTGTTCATGGTCTTCTCGACGGACAAGCCGGCGCGGATCGGCAGCGTGATCTCCATCACGCTGCGCGCGAGAGGCCTCAAGAACGGCTACAGCGGTACGTGCAGCGTGAACGGCGTGAAGGGCCTCGCGCTGCTGGGCGGTGAAGACGACGGGTTCTACATGACGCAGTACACGATCGCGCAGGGCGACCAGAGCGTCGACGTCGACGACACGATCCTGCTCGACTGCGCAGTGTTCAACGCTGCCGGGAACCTGTTCCAGTACAAGGAAGACCTGGATCTGGAGTTCGCGATCGACGCGGAAGGCCCCGAGATCGTCGCGACGAGTGTACTCTTCTCCTCGGACCGCCCGGCCCACGAAGGCTCGATCATCGAAGTCCAGGTGACGCTGGACGACGCCGAGCCGAACCTCGCAATCGCGAAGAACCAGTCGTGTCTGATCAACAACGTCTCGGTCGCTGAGAGCTTCACCAAGTCGTCGGAGAACTCGTTCCTGCTCACGTACGTGGTGGGGAAAGGGCAGGCGCACTGGAAAGCTGGCGCGCTGCCGATCCAGTGCGTGATCCAAGACGAAGCCGGGAACACGGCGGTGGTCGACCACTTCACGGACAAGAACACGCTGTTCGCGCGCGAGCTCAAGCCCGTGGAGCTCGGTTCAGACGACGTCATCTCGTGGAATTACTTCCCTGACAAGCTGCTGCTCATCAGCTTCGTGATCGTCGCGATCGCGTCGCACACGATCTCGAAAGTGTGCCCCCACATCGGGCTGCCGCGCATCTCGGGCTACATCATCACCGGCATCCTTGTCGGCCCGTACGTGCTGAACTTCATCAACGCGCAGCAGATCCGGCGCCTCCGCGTGATCGACGAGACGTCGCTGGCGTACATTGGTCTCGCGGCCGGCAGCAAGCTGCACTGGAAGACGATGAAGCCGATCATGAAGAGCATCGTGACCGTGACGATGGGGCTCACGGTGATCGAGTACATTGTCGGCACGCTCACGATCATGGTGCTCGCGCGCTACATCGACTTCTTGCAGGACACGACGAGCAGCGAGATCACCGCGATCGCGCTGCTCGCTGGGTGCATGATGATCGCGCGGAGCCCGTCGTCCGCGCTCGCTGTGATTGAAGAGACCAAGTCGCAGGGCCACTTCACGACGCTGATCTTCGCGGTCACAGTCATGTGCGACGTCATCGTCATCTTCCTCTTCAACGTCAACAGCATGATCACGGAGAGCTTCTTGTCGGAGAAGAGCATGTCGTGGAAGGACTTGCTCCGGCTCGTGCTGCAGCTCTGCGGCTCGATCGGCGTCGGGCTCGTGTTTGGCAAGATCATGGCGGTGATCGTGCTCTGGCGGCACCGCAAGATCAAGCGCAAGAGCACGCTCCTGGTGATGCAGCAGGTGTTCAAGCAGTTCCTGATCCTGCTCTACGGCTGGACGATCTTCGTGGTGAGCCACCTCGTGCACCCGTATTTGGAGCCGCTGCTCTGCTGCATGGTCTCCGGCGCGGTGATGTGGAACACGAGCCCGAACCCGGAAGAGCTCGGCATCCTTTTGAAGCGACTGGCGGACTTGGTCTACGTGTGCTTCTTCACGATCACCGGCGCGACGCTCGAGCTCGACATGGTCGTCAAGGCGCTCGCGCTCTCGATCGTGCTTTGCGTGACCCGCGTCGGCGCGATCTTCCTCGGGAGCTTTCTCGGCGGCGTATGCGCCGGCGAAGACCGCGGCCACTCGAAGGTGGCCTGGATGGCGTACATCACACAGGCGGGCGTCACGCTCGGGCTAGCGAAGCAGATCCAGCTGCTGTACCCTGGGTGGGGGAGTTACTTCTCGACAATGATTGTCGCGGTCGTGATTTGTAACCAGCTGATTGGGCCGCCGCTGCTGCGGTACGTCCTGCGGCTCGTGGGCGACGCGAAGAAGAAGGAGGTGGGCAAAGTCGACGGGCTCTCGGCGCTCGTGCTCAGCGTCGGCATCAATAGCATTGGCGCGATCTCGCGGCTCGAGATGTGCGGCTGGAACGTCACGTCGCACCTGATCGAGTCCGAGGCTGACGAGATGACGCTCGCGAAAGGGGTGTTCGCAGAGAACGCGCTGCGCGAGGTGACGGACGCGCTCACGCTCGCCGAGCCGCTGCATGTGGTCGTCGTGATGATGCCGACGAACGAGGAGAGCTTCGAGGTCATCCGCGCGCTCACCCTCGCGTGCCAGAAGCTGCGGCGCCTGCGGGTGCTGCGCGTCGTCGTGCAGGTCGTGGGCGAAGGCGACGACGAGGGCGACACGAACTGGGGCTCCAAGTTCGCCGAGATGCCCAAGACCGAGGAGCACGGTGACACGATCGACGTCGTGGTCGTGGACCGGAACGAGGCGACGGACATGCTGATCGAGCTCGCGGCGTGCGGCAAAGTCGTGAACACGTCGATGATCCTCGCGAACGACCAGCAGGCCAACAACACGGCGATCGCGATGGAGGAGGGCGCGGCGGAGGCAGCGGCGGACACTGCGCTCCCTGCGCGCGCGCGGCTGCGCCAGAAGCTGTCGAAGAACGTGAACCGGATGATGCTCGTCTAGGCGCTCGCGTCGTCCTCGCTGGCCTACGTTGCCAGGTTGCCTCCTTACTAAGTTCGACTATGTATTCTCCCTTGAGCCTCGCGCGTGGCTCTCGAGTCCTGTTGAGGTGCCTGCCTTTGTTGGGAGGGAGGGCTGTCTTCTCCTCACACTCACTCACGTGCGCCAGACGAGCACCGAGACGCCAGCGGCGACGCTAAAGTACACGTACGTCTTGATCTCGTGGGTCACGAAGGCGCCGAACGAGGAGCCGACGATGCAGTTCCAGCCGCGCCCATACTCCTTCTCCATGTTACGGCGCACGAACTCGGCGATCGTCGAGAACGTCTTCCCAGACTGCGCGTTCCAGGAGCGCGGCAGAGCGAATCGCACAGCCAGAAGAGCGTGTGAAGCGTGTAAGTCAGTAGTCGCAAAGCGCGACGATGGGACCGACCGAGCCGTAGAATCGAGGCGCACTGCCGCACCGTGACTTGGAGCTGAAACGCGTCCTTGGCGGTCGCGATGACTTTCTCGAGCATCGTGTCCGTCATGTCCTCTGCGAACACGACGGTCTTGTTGAACTTGTCGCCGTTCTTGCCGGTCATGGCTTGCTTGCCAGCTCGCGGTGTGTCCTTGCGATGGAGATCGCAAGAAGACTCCAACAGTCACGCCGACTCGACCTTTGGTCATCATCTTGGCACCAACAGTCGAGGATATGCAACGAGAGTTCTCGTTCCCTCCTCGCTCGCTCTTTCGCGATCGCACCAATCGCTCGTCCGTATGAACATGAAGCCGGAGATGAGTTTCTCCGTCGTCGTCGTCGCTCTTCGCAGTCCTCTTTTTCCTTCTTCACCAGCCAAAGTCAGTGCACTCACAAACTGGTGGAATCGATTCAGGTTCCTGCTCTTCGCATGACCCGCCAGCTGCTTTCCTGGGATCTCAGGCATTTTTCACTCGGTCTTTGTATGGTGCTGGCAAGAGAGCCGCGGTCGCAGCTGGTGCGCTGCTCACCACATGCGCTGAAGCGTCCGTTATGGACCGAAACCGCTCCTCCTGCTGCGAGGTGCTGCGCGCGCGCGTGTCTCGCCAGGTGCCACTCATTTGCGCACACGCACACAAGCCTCCACGCCGCACAGGACGAGCAGCCATGACACGCCAGGGCTACCTCATGCTGCACGAGAAGCGCGCGCGGCCGCGCGTGCTCTTCTTCGCGCTCGAAGACGGCTTCTTCCGCTTTTACGAATGCGCGGCGCGCGTCAAGCGCCTCGGCGAGTTCAAGCTCTCAGGCTGCAAGCTCGCCGTGAAAGCGCAGAAGCGCGCAGATGGCGTACCTTATAGCTTCTTCCTCGAGACGCGCAAGGTATTCGTCAAGGACCGGTCGTACACGCTCGGGAGCCCCGTGCGCGTGGAGCTGAGTGCAAGCTCGAACGACGACCGGCAGGAGTGGGGGAAAGCGCTCTTCTCCTGGCAGCGCTACTACTGGCGCGACCCCGCGGCGTCGGGCGAGGCCGAGGCCCCTGTCGTCGACGACGACGCCGTCAAGGCGCAGCTCGAGCTGCTCGTGACAAAGTTCTTCGCCAAGGAGACGGGCGGCAGCAGCTGCTCGCTCTCGTTCGCGGCCGCCAAGCAGCCGCTGTCGTTCATCCGGCGCAACGCGTACTCGCTGCGCCGCTCCATGTCGTTCTCTACGACGTCGGCGGCCTCGACGCCCTCCACGGCGTCGTCGTCCACGTCATCGAACGCGAGCAGCTCGGCGACGCATCCGTGCAACGACGCCGGCAACCAGCACGTGGCGCTTGCAAGCAAGAAGCGCGACGGCGACGCCCCTCACACGACGCTGCCCACCGACTGCGAGAAGGACAAAGTCGTGCTCGCAAAGGTGTCGTCATACTGCGACTCGCGCGTCGCCATCAGCAGCCGCAGCCACCGCGGCAACAACCAGGAGTTCCACTGACGACGCCAGCACGCACACGCCCATCGCAGTCCGTCTTCTGCCATCCTGCGGTTCATTTATTCCCCCACTCAAGAGATATATTATAATCAAGTTCGCTTCTGTAGCTCGTCCCCCCCGTCATGCGCGTGCACACGAGTACAGTATCGAGTTTGTCAGGTTCCGCGTGATCTGCGATCTCCGGCTTGCAACGCACGTCCTCCGTCTGCACCGCCGATCGCTTGGTGGCAGGCGTCCCGCAGCTCTTGTCGCCCGCCGAACTGCATGCGCGCGACCTCACTCATCGTTGAGGAGCCCTCTCCGCTTCGACACCGCGAGCGTGCGTTCGCCGCCCGCCGAGCGCGTCACCATCAGCACGCGCGCAGAGGTCTCGAGACGCACGACAGGCAGTGCCGCCGTGTCGTCGTCCGCAGCGTCGCGCAGCGCGTCCGCCGTGTGGGCGATGGACGCGAAGAAGCCGCTCTGCAGCTTCTGCGCTGCCAGGTCGCCCTCCGCCTTAAGCACGAGGCCGTGGGCGTCCGTCAGCACCAGCCCCTGCACGTCGCTGTCGAGTGCGCTCATTGCCTCTGTTCTTTTTGAAAAGCAAAACTGAGGGGCGAATTCGACTCGTGCAAACCATTTTCGTACTGAGATTCTGTCAGCAATTCTATTCGTTAAAAAGGAACGATTTGCTTGACTTTCGTCACTACTGCAAAAATGGTCGTAGCTCCATTGCATACTTATGTCAAGTCCCGCATCGAGAATCTTGCGAGCTGTTTGCCTCGTTTTTGCTCGTATCGGCGAAATGAGACGATTCTGTGTGTTGATTCGAGGAAATCCTTCATTATTTCCCATGATTGGTCAAAATCATTTTTGTTTTCTTCTAAAAATGGTTTTGACAATGACGCACACCGATGACGCATCGTCCATCATTTCTCTCAGGTGAAAATCATACATTTCAAGCCACTATGTATATCGCTTTAGCAAGGTATCAAGCGATTGTGGTCCGCTCTGTGCCCTTGCATGCGTGCAGGTTGCACCCGACCTTGTTCTTCGACCGCCACATTGAACACATCCGGATCGGCCGAGAAGCCCTCGCGCCGCGCGACTCGACCATCTCGTGAGCGCCTGACGCATTCGCGACGACGATGGCGGCGACGGCGCACCGCTTCTCCGCGTCTTCCTCCGACGCCAGCAGCGAGGTCACGTTCTGCGCCGTGCAGCGCGTCGCTGGGCAGCTCTTCGTATGCGTCGCCACAACGGCGCCGAACGGCTGGAGCGTCCACCGCGTCGGCCGCTTCGGCGCCGCGCCTGTGCAGGTGCCGCTCGTGCTCCTGTCTGCGATATGGCGCGTGCGTGCTCTCTCACTCACTCGCTCGCTCGCTCGCTCACGCCACTCGGTATACGCAGCTCGCAGTGGACAGCGCGAAAGACGGTGGGTTGATCGCGAACGTGCGCTTCTTCCGCCTCTTCCAGCTGCCGCGCGCCGCTCGGAAAGAAAGCGCGCAGGCGCAGCAACCCGGCGCGAACGGCGACATCGGCGCGCTCTTCGTGTCGGAGCGCTGCAAGGAAGTCGACTACCAGCGGAACCGCTCGGCGTTCGACGGCCTGGAGGAGCAGCGGCACGTAGAGGACGAGGACGAAGCCGCGATGCTCGACATCGACGACGGCGACGCGCGCGAGAACCTGACGGTGTTTTCAATGAGCGACGAGCGGTACGCTGCGTGTGCTTCCACCACCTCGTCCTCTTCCTTTCTCAAGAGCGGCGTGCGGGTCCATTGAGGTCTCCTAACTGTGTGTGTGTGCCGCCTTTTCTCACGCGTTCGCTTCCGGTCGCCTGCTCGCGCCGCAGCGTCCTGAAGAAGCTGCCGCCGTCGCCGTCGCTCGTGCTCGACGTCCAGTTCAACGCCACAACGGCCGCAGTGCTCTGCGAGAGCAACGAGATCCTCCTGTACGACCTGACCACGTTCGCGCTCGTGCGCACGATTGGCACGTCGGCGCCCGCGATGTCGCTCGGCCCGCGCTGGATCGCGTACCCGGGCTTCGTGCCGGACCGCGACCGCGAGTCCATGGACGGCAGCCTCGCGAGCGACTCGGAGGAAGTGGTACCGGAAGCGCTTGTCGGGTCCCATCACCACGTCGGCTCCAAGCTCGAGTCATCGTCGTACTCGGCGATCGACGTCGCGCAGAACGTCGCTTCGGGCCTCTACTACCTCTCGGAGATTGGCCGCGCGACGATCGCCCCGTACATCGTCGCGTCGTCGCCGAGCGCGTCCGTGTCGACTGCGAGCAACAGCGCGACGCCGGTCGGGTCCTACGGGTACCCGAGCAGCTCGCCGTACGGGAGCGCGCCTGACGCGAGCGGCCGGTCGCTGGCTGCAGCGACCGCCAAGCGGCACGCGGCCTCGCTCGGTGTGTCGTCGGCTCACGGCGGCTGGGTCGTGGTGCAGGACGTCGTCACGGAGCGCGTGATCTGCAACTTCAAGTGCCACTCGACCGCGCTCGTGACACTCGCGTTTGACTTCTCCGGCCTGCTACTCGCGACGGGCTCGAGCAAGGGCCAGAACCTGCACGTCTACCGGCTCCTGCCGCCGCTCCAGGCGACCCACGGGAAGAAGCGCGACGGCCACCAGCTGCTGTACAAGCTCCAGCGCGGGATCACGCACGCGAGCATCCAGGACGTGGCCTTTAGCCAGGACTCCAAGTGGGTCAACGTCACGTCCGCGCACGGCACGAGCCACCTGTACGCGATCCACCCGGAAGGCGCGCGCATCAACGCCGAGACGCACGCGAACGCCGCCGAGTCGCCTGTGCGCCGCGCGTCGTCCGACAGCGCGCTCGCCCGCGACGTCGACGACTTCTACGCCGAGTTCCGCGCGCTCGAGACGAAGACGCTCGCCCAAGTGCTCAAGATCCGGCACGCGGCGCCGTCTGGGGGGTCAAGCGTGAGCGCGACACCGGCTGCCACGCTCGCGAGCCCGCCGCTCGGCCGCGGCTCGTACCTTGTTGAGAGCGCGCTGGACGCGTCACAGGCGTTCTTTAGCCACCTTGCGCACTCGACGAGCCTCTCGATGGACTTTGGCTACCACACCGGCGACGACAACGACGTCGAGGCGCGGCGGAAGCGCCGTCGGCGCCGCATCAGCTGCCTCTTCGCGCACGACGACGCGAAGATGCTCATCTGCTGCGACCGCGCGCTCAAGCTCTTCGACATGAAGGTCCAGCCGAGCGCGAGCGCGTCCGAGGGCCACACGCCGGTCGTTACTGTCGACAGCAGCCGGACCAAGAGCTCGAGCTCGTCCGCGTCCGCGTTCGGCTTTGATGCGAGCGTGACGGAGCTCAAGCTCTGGGAGCTGCTCGCGGGCCAAGCGCGGGCCAAGACGAGCGACCCGGTCGCCGACAGCGGTTCGTTGCCTAGCGAGTGTGGGTGGATCCGGAGCAAAGCGAACGGGAAGAGCGAGCTGCGCACGTTCGCGCCGCGGACGCTCCCGCTTTGGGCCCACCCGAAGGTGACGTTCCGAGCGAGCGACCGGGACTGTCCCGACGGCCGCGTCCTGGAGGTGAAGCGGAAGGGGCCGAACCAGGAGGCCTCCGGCGCCGGCGCTGCGGCCGGCGACGACCAGATGTTTGTGCTCGAGATGGACTCGTACTTTGGCATCGGCGGCTCGCCTGTGTTCAATGGGCAGACCGAGTGTCGCGTGGCGCCGGAAGTGCCGCCGCTCGACCTTCGGCAGAGCATCAACATGGCCATGTCGACGTCGCTGGCGTCGCCCGCCCCGAACTTGAGCAGCTCGTCGTCGTCGTCGTTCCCAGAGGCCTCCGTGGCGGTTGCGGCGGCGGCGGCGACGAGCAGTAGCAAGAAGAAGAAGAAGAAGAGCGGGCGAGGTGGTTCCGCTGCGGCGGTGGTGGTGGCGGACACGGAGGCGCTGGGCGCCGCGCTGCAGTTCACGCTGCA
>SMMQ01002302.1:12444-39119 GCA_008271595.1 [Pythium] brassicae (nom. inval.) | reverse complement strand
GCCAGCGTGGCCACGATCCCACCCGCCACCACCAGCGAGCCGCCGAGGATGCGCGCGCGTCGGAACTGCGCCCGCAACCCGTGGGCGTCATCGCGCGTGGGGCCGCTCTCCATGTCATTGATTTCTGCCTCGTCGTCTTGGGCCGCCTCCATGACTGCAAGGGACTCGGACGCGGTGGGACTCGCTGGCATTTTGTCTTCTCGTCACGGGAGCTTGAGATGTGAGCGCCGCCGTTCATGACCACGACATGGGTACATATTCACATATCCTTCCACAGCCAACGGCATCACAGCTGCTGGCAAAGCGCACTGACCACCGCCCTCCCTCTTTCCTTCCTCACCAGCTCCGTCAAGAAGACCCGCGCCAGCCGTCTGAGACCATCGTTTGCGAGCATGTTTCTTATATTACTGCTGTCAAAACCAAAACGACGCGCACGCAACGGGCGCCGCCTAGTCCAAATACGAGCTCGAGGGCGTGCACGGCATGGCCGCGTCGCTGAACTTGCGCGCGCCGATGCTGTCGCGCAGCGCCGAGTCAGCCCCCGGGGGCGACAGCGAGCGCGCGGCCTGCAGCAGCTGCGACGCGCGCAGCTCCTGGCTCGCGCGGTCTAATCGCGAGTCGAGCGCGAGCGTGAGCTCCACTGCCTCGCGCGCCGTCTCCTCGGCCTCCTCGCGGGCTTCGATCGCCGCGCTGATGAGGCTCTTGGCCTCGAGGAGCTGCGCCTCCTGCACGCCCACGTGCTTGCGCAGCACGACGATCACGTCCACGAGCTCCTGCGGCGGCGCACTCAGCAGCGCGTCCGCGAGCAGCGGGTCCCCCAGCTCGTGCAGCGCCGCGGCGGCCGCGCCCGTGCTGTGCGACTGGTGCGACTGGTGCGCGGCGCTCGCCTCGGTCGAGCGCAAAAACTCGCGGAACTGCTCCATCTCGCGCTTCTGCTGCTCCTCGCGCTCGCGCACGAGCTCGAGGCGCCGGCGCGCGCGCCGCGGGTGGAAGAGCTTCTCGAGCGGCTTGCCCTTCTCCGACTCGCGCGTGCTCGCGCCGCTCGCGCTCTCACGGTAGCTGCTGCGCACCGAGTAACGCGCGGCACCGCCGCCGCCAGCGGCGTCCAGCTCCGACACGCGGCGCTGGACCTCGCGCTCGAGCTCGGCGTCCTTGGCCTGGCGGTACATGGCCATGTTGCGCTCCATGGCGTCCACAACCTTGCGCGTGCGCGCGCGCACCTCGCGCTCGATCGTGTCCTCGATCGTCGCCTGCTTGCGCGCCTGCTCGTGGCACAGGTCCTCGAGCTGCCGCAGGCGGAACTGGAAGCGCCGGTAGTCGTCCGCGCTCACGCGCAGCACGCCGGCGTCCGCGCTGCTGCTGCTGCGCACCGCAGCTTCCGACTCGGACTCGTACTCGGAGTCCTCGTCCTCGAGCGACAGCACCATCTGCTGCAGCGCGCGCCGCGTCTGCATCGCCGCCACGTTCGCCTCTGTCATGCGCACCTCGGGCTCGGGCCGCGGCGGCGTGTTGTCGTCGTCGCCAGAAGGCTCCGCCTGCGCCTGCGCCGGCTTCTCCTGCTTCTCCGGCTTCTCCTGCTCTTGTACCTGTAGCTGCGACGGAAGCTGGCTCTTGGACTCGGACGCGCTCGAGCTCCCGCGCGAGCTGCGCCCGGACTCGCTGATGCGCGCGCTCAGCTCCGTCGAGCGCATGTCCGTGAGCCGCAGGTCGGTCATGCGCAGGTCGGACGCGCGGCCCTCGCTCACGGACGCGCCGCTCCGGTACCCAGAGTCGTTCGCGAGCACGCGGTTCTTGTACGACATGGACCACTGCAGCTGCCGGTAGTCGGCGAGGCTGCTGCGCATGCCCCCCTGCGAGCTCGCGACGCTGCTGCTGCTCGAGAGCGAGCGGCTCGCGAGGCTCGGGTGCGCCGGTGGCCGCACGCTGTCGCTGCCCTCGGACTCGGACTCGCTGGACGACGACGTCTCTGCAGCGGTCGCTGCGCCGCCGCCGCCGCCGCCGCCCGAGCTGCGGTCGACGAAGCTCAGCGACGTGGACGAGCGCAGCGATGACGCCACGGACGTGGCCGACTCGGATGTGATGGAGCTGCCTTTCGCCGGCGGCGCGCGCGCCAGTCGGGCGCTGGGCGGGAGCGACCCCGACGTCTGACGCGCGGCCGGGGACGGCGCGGCGCTGGACGGGAGCGCGGCGGCCGCGGGCGGCGCCGGCGCCTTTGTCACCTCGCTCGGCTCGTGCGAGTGGCGGCGGAAGCTGAAGCGGTGCGAGCGCGACTTCTTCTCGGCCGGCGTCGAGCGGTGGAAGAGCGGCATGCGGGCGGAAAGCAGATCTGCGGGGCCGCCCGAGAGAGCGTTCCTCTCGTCCGCCTCCGTCTCGTCGTCGAATTAGCTCTCGCTGGCTGGCTGGCTGGCTGGCGCAGGAATAGCGAGAGAGCGCTCACGAGCTTACTCGCTCTCTGCCGCCGCGTCGCGCGTTCCTCCTTCCGCGCGCGCTGGACGTGTGCCCGTGCGAGTATGTGTGCGAGCGCGTGTGGCTGGCTGAGTGACTGACTAATTCCCGGCCGCTTGGTTTGGTTCTCTCGCTCGCTCGCTCGCTTGTGCACGCGCTCGGCCGCTCTCCGCTCGCTCTCGAGCGCGCGAAGGTGGTGTCGCGGCGTCGTTGTCGTTCGAGCGAACGCGGTTTTGCGCTCGATTCACATGAAATGAAGCCAGCACGAAAGTTATCGGTACAGTATCGGTTTTATATTCTCGAACTGGCAGGTTCAGAAACGTTCGAACGAACAGAGTCGGATCACAGTGGACTTTTGTACGCTGCCTTGTATGGAGAGAAGGAATTGAGAACGCGAATGGCGCATGATTTAGATTGAGTCTCGACTAACACACACCCCTCTGGCTTCAAAATGTGTGGCGACCGCACATAAATGACCGATAAATTTCACAGACATGACCGAGCCAACATAACACTCGATGCGGTTTTGAACTCGAGTGATCAATCCCCGACGATCGCCAGCACTTCGCTCGCTCGCGTGTGAACGTACGCTTCAGTTACGCGAAGCTCTCGGGCTCTCGCACTCGCTCACCGACGAATGCGCTCCTTCGTCATGACGCCCCCTCAACTGTATCGCTTGATTAACTGATTGCTGGCTCGGGAGGTTCTGTCCGAAGTTCGGTTTCCAGGTTGCACACATTTCCAACTGAGACCGACAAGCGACCGATTTGCTACGTCATGTCCCTACGTTCTCCTCGTCTGTGGGGGTTGTTGGGTTTGTTTGTACTGTACAGCTCTCTGATCTGCTCAGGTCGCAGGCTGGAATGCCTCGAGTCGCAACGAACCGGGAAGTTTTGGTAATTTACGTGGCATGAGGTCGCAGAGCTGACCACCAGTGCGTCGTCCGTCAGTCAATCGACAGAGCGTCTTTGTCAGAGACATCCGGGGGCTGGTGGCCATCTGCTGCTGGCTAAATGAGCTCTCATCGTGAGAGTCAAAGCGTCAGAGCCAACGCTTTCGCTTCTTGGCCGCCACCACCACCAGAGAGAGAGATCAGCATGCTTGAGTGACGTACCTCCCAGTCCCATGCGAGTCGATTAGCTCACACTTCAAACAGGACGGGAATACGCCGCCGCGCTTTTCAGAGTCCGACTGATAGGTGAGTGAGTCCGACGAGAGGCGTTTGGTTTCTCGTATCATTCATTGGATCACTTCTTCATGTTCTACATGCATTGGTACTTCAGAATACAGTACTAGTACTCAATTAAGTCCCCACGCCACGACGTACGGAACCCTGCGGCTCTGCTCGTCGGTCTTCTCCGCTGATCCTCGGGCGTCCGTTCCACTGAGAACGTCCACCAACGCCTCAAAGTGCGCGCGGTACTCGTCGTTCACGAGCCCTGCACTCTCTGTCTTCATCGCTTCGACCGCACTCGCGTAGCTCTCGGGTGCGAACTTCTCCAGGACAGCGAAGAAGAAGAGCATCTGCCGCCACGAGTACCCGATGTACCGCTTGAACTGCCCGCGGACCCGCCAGTCTCCCGAGGAATTGCTCGAGATCAGCGTCGTGATCCGCATGATCTCCTTCCAGCAGCGTCGCAAGATCGCAGGCACGTCGAGGTCGTCGAGGCACTCGTGGAGCTCAAGCGCCACGAAGAGCGACGCCAGGTTGTGCGTCGTGAGAATCTGGCTCTGCTCGATGGTCGACGCGTTCGCTGTGATGCTCCAGCTGTAGGTAGCGGCGTCATCTCCGGCACGCGAGCGGCACAGCGCAGCAAAGCCTTCCCTGTCCAGCGGCGTGGCGTCGGGTTCGTCAATCCGGTAGTACGCCTGGTACTTTGTGCCCTTGAGGAACTCCTGAGCGCCTTCGTACGCGCGCGTAAACTTGGGGACGAAGCTGCCCATGAAGATGTCCGCGGCGAGCTCTTCCACCAGATAGCACGCCTTGAGCTCTGCGCGCGACACGAGCGGCTTGAGCTCTGCGATGAACGGGTTGCACAGCGGCGTTTCGCCGAAGTGCTTGAGCGCCTTCACCGCGATGTCTCGGCAAAAGTCCACTGTGGATGCCTTGATGCGCTCGCTCTCGTCACCTGTGGCACCGGATGCCATCAGCGTGTCCACGACTCGGATCCACGGAAGTTCCGTCACGCGCACCTGCGACGCGAAGTTGAGCAGCAGGAGCGAGCGCCTCCCGGCGAACGCGATCAGGATCTGCTGGTAGAGGTAGCGCAGGTCCGGGTCCGCTATCGCGTGCGTCCGGACCGCTCCAGTGAACGCCGGCAGGATCTGCGCGACCACTTCGAGCGACTTGCAGCGCCCAGAGGTGAACACCTGCTCCAGGTTCATGCCGACCGTGTTGTCGAGCAGCGAGATGGTCTTCACGGTGCCGCGGTGTCCCACGAACTTGGTGGTGATCTCGTCGCTGAGAATGCGAACTTCGCTCTCGGTCAGGAACGGCTTCAGCTCGTCGTCGCGCTGGGAGGCTGTCATCGCAATGCCCGCTAGGCGCTCAAGCGTGAACTCGTACAGCTCCCGCTCCCGCCTCGCTGCCTGTACCCACCGCGCTCGCTGCTCTACAAGCTTGTCGAGCCACTGGCGGTAGGCAGCAGACTGTGGGAGACCTCGCTTCGCGTTCATACTGGCGATCCCGAAGCGAATCCAAGCCACCTCGAGCCCAGTCAGCGCTTCGGGGCCCGCTGCGAGCACCTTCCGTGCGGTCTCGGCCATGCGAGCGTACTTGGCGCGGCGCTTGGCTCGGACGGCTGGGAAGACCTTGTCGAAGAGAGCGATGACACGCGTCGCCTCCTCGTTCCAGTCCACCGGGTACACTTTGCACGGCATGCCGGACCCGAGCGTGTACACAAACCGCGGGTTGGAGAACCCATCGTCCCCGGACGTCCAGGTTCCGTTCGGGAGGGACGCGAGGTCGTCCAGAGTCTGCACCCACAGCTTCACAATCTCCTCGCGCAGCTCGTACCAGCTCTCGAGTCGGGGCTCCAGCGCGTGCGCCGCCAGGGCGTCGAGATCGGTCGTCTTGAGGCATCGGAGCGTCTCGGATACCTTCGAGTGGACGGCGCCGGGGGCCTGCATCGGGACACGGCTCGTGTCCTCCGGCTCGTTGCGAGGCTCGGGGTGAAAGCGGAGCTGGTCGAAGAGCGGCATCACCGTCTTGAGCAGCTCCTGTGCCTCGAGCGCGTGGTTGTTCTCACACAACCACGCGAACACGAGCAGACAGCCCTCTTCTGGCACGGAGACCCGGTACTTGTGTGAGCGGAGCATCTCTCGCAGCTGCTCGAAGCCCTGCTCGTGCTCGACAAGGAAGCGGTTCGCACTCGAGCGCAGTGCGCGCGTCAGTTCGTCAGGCTCGCTGTCGCCGGCCGCGAACCCGTGCATCTGGGCGGCGTCCGCGACGTCCCGCTCGTAGGCAGTGAGCTCGCCGCCCGCGCAGAGCTCGCCGGTAGCGAAGCCGCCCGGCGCGACCTTGGGAGTCACCCACACTGGCTTCGAGGCGAGCGGTGCGCGAGAGCCGACGGCCACTGCGCCTGTCACCATGTTCTGGACGACCTTGCACCACGTCGCGTGCTTCGCGGGGTTCGAGTGCTCGAACTTGGCGCTCTGGCCAATGGCGTAGAGGAGCGACATCGCGGCGTTCTGGGGGGTGGTGGTGCGAGGAAGTGCGCAAGATTGATAATGGGGAAATGATCGCCTCTCATTTCAAATCTCATTTCAACCCATTTTTTATCATCACTCATAAAAAGGCAACTTTATGACCATCATTCTCCCTTCTTTTTTCACACGCGGTTTTATATTCCTGGTGGTATTCCATACTTTGTTTCATATACTTGAGTTGCAGCCACGAGAAAGGACTGCGACCAAACTGGCTGAAACAAAGTATGCAATGCGACTGCTATCCACGCGTCGTTGTGCTATCCACGCGTCGCGACGCTTCGAAGATTGCTCACAAGATCACAAGAGCACACGAAACGAGACGCCACTTCACTTCAAGTGTACTCGCAACCACTGCCACTGCCACTAGCACAAGCGCTTCGCGGCGATCACCAACTATTGTACGAATACGTTCCGTCAGTACGTCTCAGCTTCGAGTGAGCTCGCGACGCTCGCGTTCGCCTTCGCGCAGTTGTCGCACACGCGCGAGGGCTTCTTGCTCGAGCTGTACGCGAGCGTCCACTTGCGCTTCGAGCACGTGCCGCACACGAGGCAGCCGCAGAGCCTAAGCGTGTGTGGGGGGAGCGAGGGGAAAAGCGAGTCAGTTGACCATTGGCTGTGCCTGTGGAGACACCCAAACAAACACGCAGCACGAGCGCACCGGCAGTGGTGGCGCGGGCGGTAGACGGCGAACGGGTGGTAGCAGATCACGCAGACGTTCGACACCTTGTTGAACATGAACACGGGCGCGAGCGTCGCGTTGTTGATGCTGCGGCGCCGCATGTCGAGCATGTTGGGCATCGAGCAGCCCGAGATGCAGTGCGTGAGCGCGCGCAGCCACTCCTCGCGCTCGGGGTGCGTCTGCGCCTCGAAGACGAACGTCTTCTTCTCGTTCCGGATCTGTCGCGTTAAGTACGAGGCGACAGCTCAGCACCGCGTTCACATCTCACCCGCAGACTCCCCAATGCACTAAACACACACGCATACACACGCGCACCTCGTCGACCGCGTACACAAGCCGGAAGAAGCCTTCGGCCCGCATCGGCGCGACTTCGCACAACTCGATGCTGATCGCCTCGTCCGGCTGCGCCGCCTTGAACGCTGTCGCGAGCGTGAGGGTCTGGAGCGTGAGCGAGACCCAGAGTCGCTGCGGCCGCCGGCTGTGGTCACTGCTCGCGACGTTGAGCCAGCCGTTCTTGATCACGAACGCGCTCTCGAGCTCGTAGTCGGTCGCCGCGTCGCTCTCTTCGCTCAGCAGCAGCTCCGACCGGATACTCGCGCGCCGCGTTGACGTCGGCCCGCGCAGCGTGCGCGCGATGCTCTCGCGGATGCTCGAAGTCCACGCCGCCTTCTCGTCTTCCGACTCGGTGAGCAGGATGAACGACTTGAGCGGCGAGAAGAAGTAGAACGCGCTGTGGCCACACGACACGACACGACACGACACGACACGACACGACACGACACGACACGACACGACACGACACGACACGACAGCGCTCTGTCAGTCTCTCTCGCTCATCTCCACAGAGTCAGTATCCTCCGTGCCCGCAGGACGCACTTTTGCGAGTTCGCCGTGCCCGCGACCGTGTTGATCACTGCCGGGATCGACTCGGTCTCATCCGACACTTTGCACTCCCACAGGTCGATCAGCCGAAACTTCTTCTTCTGGAGCCCGCCGCCTTGTCGGCCGTACACGACCGCTGGTGGTGTCGTGTGATGTCGTCTTCCAAGTCAGTTGCCAGCTCTGCCTTCTCTCCACCAGCCAACCGCCAATAGCCAACCAAGAGCCAAGGGCCACGCACCGTCCTCGAGCAGCACAAAGTAGTACTTCTGCACCTTGCTGCGGCAGACCTTGCGCAGCGCGCCCTCCTTCACGAAGCGCTTGCCGCGCAGGTCGATCCCGACCTTCGCGCCCACTTCGTCGATCTTGCGCGCGTTCTCGCGGCGCGCGATGATCTCCTGGATCTTAGAGGCCACGAGGTCCATGCTGCTGATCGCGCTCTGCAGCGGCGCGTAGTCGAGGTGGTCGCTCGCCGTGCTCGCGAGCAGCTCCTGGAGCAGCAGCTTGTAGCGCGGGATGCGCTCCATCGGCATGTTGAGGTACGTGCGCAGGCGGTTCACGCTCGCGTCCGCGGGCATCTCCTTGAGGAACGCCGCGAACTGCGGCGACTTGATCGCGTTCAGCGCCGACTCGTGCCGGCTCGCGTACGACGTGTAGAGCTGGAAGAGCGGCGCGTACGCGTTGAAGATCGCTCCCTACGCACAACACACAACACAACACAGTCAGCTCCTCTCTCCCAGCTACTCCACCCAGGCTGAAGGGCACGAACCGCGCGGTGCACGCCGTCGTCGTCCTCCTGGGCCCGCGTCTCCTCGAGGTGGCGCGCCAGGTGTTCGAGCAGCTGCTGGTTCAGCGTGCAGATCTGGTCGATGCTGCTGAAGAAGATGGCCATGTCGGCGTCCAGCACCAGAAGCTTCTGCGCCGCAGCGCCCGCGCTGCTTCCCGGGCGGCTGTCGGACGCCGAGAGCGACGCGCCGAGCCCACTGCCGCTGCTGCCGCCGCTGCCGCCTCCGAGCCGGCGCATGCTACTCACGTTCTGGATACTGCTGTTGCTCAACGCGCGCTGCACGAACGCGCCGTTCGCGGCCGCCGTGATGCTCGAGCTCGCGCTGCCGCCGAACGGGTGCAGCAGCGACTTCTTGTGCTTGCTCTGGCGGCGGCGGTAGAGCTTCTGGCCCTCGAGCTGGCGCAGCAGCAGCGGCTGCACGTAGATTCGCGTGCACTCGCCGAGGCACGTGACGTAGCTCTCCTCCGACCGGATGATCTCCTTGAGGATCTGCAGCCGCCGGTGCTCCTGCTTGGCGCTCTCGTCCACGAACACGCCGGTGACGTCCGAGTGCCGGCCGCCGCTGCCGCCGCTGCTCGGGAGACCCCCGGGCCCGCAGCTCTGCGTCCGGTCGATCGAGACGGTGAGAGCGGACTCGGTCACCCGCGAGCGCCGCATGCGGTGCAGCGCCTTGTCAGCTGAGCGCTGGATCGCCGTCGACCACGCCATCTCCTCCTCGTACGAGCTGCCGCACAGGATCCAGCCGGCCGCGTCGGTCAGCGGCTTGGAGAAGCTCGGCTGGCTCGCGTCGCTGCCCATGCCGCTCGCGGACGAGTCGCGGCTGCGCACCGCGTCCCCGAAGCGCGACACCGCCTGCTTGAGCGGCGACATCTTGGCCATGAGCGCGCTCGTGAGCGGCGCGTCCGGGTACGCGTCGTCGTCCGGCGCCGGGTCCTGGTCGAAGAGCCCGTCGGCGGTCGAGACCTGGAAGCAGAAACGGTTCTTCTGCAACCGGCTGTCCGACCGGTGCAGCACGATCGCGCCGGCGAGGTCGAGCGTGTCCGTGCAGCTCTTGGCGCCGCTCCCGGTCCTGGACGCAAGCGTGTACTGTTTCAGGATCCCGGCCTTGAGCTCAAAGTAGTGCTCCGACCACTTGTTCCAGCGCTTGCGGCGGAGCACGCCGCGGCACTCGATCACGCGCGCGAGCCAGCGAAACGCCGCGGTCTTCACGAGGTCGAGCACCTTGAAGCACGGGTTGCACACGCGCTCCTCGCGCGCGCTGTCGCCCACAAAGAGCAGCGAGCGCTGCCCCGAGCAGTTCCCGCACACGACCGCGCCGCACCGGCGGCAGTGGTGCCGCCGAAAGTACACCTTGAACGCGCTCTGGCAGATCGTGCACGAGCCCACGACCGCGTCGGGCACCCAGAGCGCGGCGGCGTCTGCGGGGCCCTCACCCGCGCCGCCGTCGCGGTCCGCGGCGGCCAGCTGCTGCGCGTCGCGGATCGCGTCCCGGATCGCGTCGACCCACTCGGTGCGCGCGGCGGGCGTCGCGGCGAAGAGCACGAACGTCTTCTCGAGGCTCGTGATAAGGAAGCCGCAGTCCGCGCCGAGGCTCTTGGTCTCGACGAGCGCGTCGTACGTCGCCGGCAGGTCGCACCGGACGCCCGCGGCTTTCGACGCGAGGTGCACGACGCGGCGAATGCGGTAGCCGCCGGTGATGAGCACGCCGCTGTAGAGCAAAATGTCGTTGAACAGGTGCAGCATCACCTCCTCCTGCCGCTTCGTCGACATCTTGACGAGCTTGCCGGCCTTGACGAGCCGCCGGTCGCGCGTGAAGAGCGCGAGCTGGCCGCCAAACTGCCGCTGCGTCTGCAGCACGGTCTCGAGGTTCTCCTGCCGGCGCACAGTCTCGTTGATGAACGACGCTGCGAAGCTCACGCCGCGCACGGCCTCGCTCACGAACGTCGCGTCCCGGTGGCCCGCGCGCGTGTGCGCGAGCACGCGCTCGAGCAGCAGCTTGTAGCGCGGGATGCGCTGGATCGGCATGATCAGCAGGCTCTCAAAGCCCTTGGGCGAGCCGCTGCGCGCGCGGCAGCTCGCGAGGAACGCGGCAAAGCCGAGCCGCGCGTCCTCCGCGTAGTGCCGGAGCAACTCGGCCACGGTCTCAAAGTCCTTCGCGTACCCGGCGTAGAGCTTGAAGAGCGGCGCGTAGCGGCAAAAGACCGCGCCGACCCCTTCGGCCGCGGCCACAGGGCTCGTACT
Organism: [Pythium] brassicae (nom. inval.); assembly: GCA_008271595.1. Classification (NCBI taxonomy): domain Eukaryota; phylum Oomycota; class Peronosporomycetes; order Pythiales; family Pythiaceae; genus Globisporangium; species [Pythium] brassicae (nom. inval.). The sequence continues at coordinate 28,380 of SMMQ01002302.1, read as the reverse complement.
GCTGCAATTGCTGGCGCGGCGGCTCGGCGGCTTGAGCCGGCTCAAGCCCGACAGCGCTCCCGCTCGTGCTCCCGACGCCGAGTTGACGCGCCGCTCGACAATGTCGGTGAGGTCGTTGAGCAGCTTCGAGTTGAGCATGACGAGCTGCCGGAGGTTGTTGAAGAAGACCGCGATCTGCGCGTCCTCCATGATCGGGTGCTTGTTGTCCTCGAGCGGCACGATGTAAAAGTCGTGGAGCGTGCAGATGTCGCGCACGTACGCCTGCTCCGTGGCCCAGATCTCCTCGATGACCTGGAGCCGCACGCGGTCGTCCCGCGCGCCGCCGCCCCCGTCGCCGTCCTCCTCCTCCTCCTCTGGCAGCTCGTGCTCGAGCTGGTTGTCGCCGCTGCGCTGGCTGCCGTCGGTCGACGACGCATCGTCGCTCGACGGGCTCGCGAGCTGTAGCGCGTACGTCTTGCGGCGCACGGCCGCCGTCTCAAGGTCCCGCGGGTCGAACAGGATGATCCCTGGCCGCAGTCGCACGGCGCTGCTCGCGTGCATCAGTTTGCTGGCTCCCTGCTGCTGCTGCTGTTGTACGTGTCGACTGGCGCTGTCGATGGGAAGGAGGTCGCCTTCCGGCTGCCGCCTGCGGTTGTCGAGTGCCGGGGATTGCGATTGCGGCAGTCGATCGATCGATCGAGAGAGAGAGAGAGTCCATCGCGAGCGAGTGAGCAAACGAGAGCAAACGAGAGCGAAAGAGAGTCAGAACCTCTCGGCGGCCATTACGTTCGGTCGGAACAACATGCGCATACGCGCGAGCCGCAAGCGATCACCGCGACGTGCGGCTTCCGACACGGCTGAGCTGCAGTGTCGTGCGGTGCTGCTGAGGCCACAAAAACGAAAGCGAGAGACGCACCGCGAGCCGATGGCGGCAGCTTCCGAGGCGGCGCGCGTTTCCTGCTGCTTGGCGCTTCGCATCAAGGAGGGGGGGGAGGTGGTGGTGGCTGCTCCACCTCTTGGCCGCAGGGGCAATTGGGGAATGTGCGCGCGTTGGGCGAAGGAGTCTCTTGTTGTTGCGAGCAGACGCTCGCGGCGTTCCGCAGAAAACCCCTTCAGGATCGTTGTTGTGGCTTTCAGTGGAAAGTTTAAAAAACGCTCTCTTGGCGTTTGTATGGGAGGCCCGTGCCCGCTTGTTTTGAAACGCGAAACCGAGGGCCGGGCGACATCAACGAATGCAACGCGAATGCGATCTTTTCGGGGGGATGACTCGGACGTTTTCGTCAAGTTGGTTGGTAATGTGCGGCGATGAACGGCGCCGTCACGGCACCAGAAGAATTTCGCGGTTGCCGACGAGCGCACGCCAAGCCAGAGCGCACGACGAGGCCACCCACCCACGTGTCCTCGACACCACCATGGCGGCCACCGAGACCACGCCACGCTGCCTGGCTTGAAGGAAGGGGAAAAACGCGCGCGCACGTGTTACCAGTTAACTACCGTAACGCGGGCGGCGGGCCTCCTCTCTGGACGCAAAAGGCGTCAGGTCAGGTCGGGTCAGCCAGTCAGTCGCCGAGCTGCCATCTCAGTCGTGCTTGGGCTTCTTCGGCGCCGCCGCCGCGTCCATCGCCGCGAGCCGCTTGAGCGTCAGGTGGCCGAACGCGAGGTTCACGGACCCGAGCACCGTGAGGTACCCGAGCGTGCGGAACATTGTGAGCTCGAGCCAGTACAAGCCAAAGAGCACGAGGATCCCGGCGAGCGACGCCAAGAAGCCCGCGCCGAACACTAGCACCGAGCCGCGGAAGAGCTTGCGCACGTTGAGCCCGAGCGAGAGCACGAAGCCCAGAAAGCCCACGAGTGGCGCAAGCACGGCGGCCGTGAACGCGAGCGAGACCGCGACCGGCGGCCGCGGGTCCTGCGCGCGCATCACGTGCGCGATCTCCGGCAGCGCCGTGAGCGTCGTGTCGCTCTCGTGCAGCAGGTGCTTGGCGTAGAGCGGCGAGGGCGTCGGGGGCGGCGCCGACGCGAGCTGGAGCTCCACCTGCCCGAGGTCCCACACGATCGCCTGCGCAAACGTCGGGTCGCCCAGGATCAGCTGCAGCGTATAGAGCCCTGAGCGGTAGCCAAACTTCTTGCTGAGCGCCGCGAACTGCAGCACGGCCGAGTGCGTCTTGGCCGCGTCCGCCACGAGCACAAAGTACGTGTCCGCGCTCTTCTCGCGCGCGAGCGAGAAGCGCAGGAACGCCTGGTGCGCCACCACGGCCGCCTGGTCGTGCGTCTGCTGCAGCCGCACGTCCACGCGCAGCGCGTCGCCCGAGCCGGAGCTGAACTCCTGGCTCGCGATCGTCTCGCCCGCCGCGAGCGCGAGCCCGTTCAGCTCGGCGCTCGCCACCGTGACCGGGACCGTCACCTGAGCTCGCACAGCGTCAGCTCAGTGTCGCTCCTGGCCCCACCCACGCTAGCATTAATGAATGGCTACTAACGAGCACAACGTACCTTGAGCTGCAGCACTTCCGAGACCGCACCCTCGCCCTCGGCGCCCGCCGCCGTCACCTTGAGCTTGTACATGCCCGCCGGCAGCTTGTTGGCGCCGTCAAGCGCCGCCACGAACGTGCTGCCGTCGCCCGCCACTTTCTGCTCCGCGAAACGAGCGTAACGAGCGTCAGCGACCTGCCACTTTGGTAGCGTCAGCCGCAGGATGAGGGACACGCACCAGGTTGGAGAACACGGCGGCGCCGGTCGTGTCCACGAGCGTGTCGATCGTGAGCTCCGTCACGTGCGCTTGCGCGGGCGAGAGCACGAGCCCGAGGCGCAGCGCGTCACCCGAAAGCGCGATCTTCGAGGACTCGAGCGAGATACCAAACGCAGCGGCGTGCGCGGCGCCCGCAACGAGCGCGGCCGCCGCCGCCATGCGCAGCAGCAGAGTCGCCATCTTCACCAGGTTCCGAGAGGGGAAGGGGGGGGGGTTCCTGCTTGTCAAGTCTGGATTTGTGCCCCACGTGGCAGGATATGCCGAGATTGTGACAGGAGCTGGATGGTGGCGAACCATGACGGTGTGACCCCCGAACATTAACAAAGTACGCCATTCAGCTCAAGAGTGGTTGACAATTTCGAGTGGTTGACAGACAAGTCCGAAGTGATTGACACGTGCAACTTTCGCACTGTGCTCGCTACCTTCAAAGGGGGAATGAACCCCACCGGCTCAGTACTCCACACCACTGACATCGTATCGCCCCGAGGGCGACCACCCACGACCAACCACCCAACCACCACCAACGCTCTCGGTGGTCAGCAATCGCTTGCATCTGCTAACTCGCAGCGGCGAACTCGTGGATCCAGCGGCGGATGTGCGCCACTTCGATCTTGCGCGCCTTCTTCACGGACTCTGGGTCCGCCGGGTGGCTGAAGAACAAATCGAGGTGGTGCGCGCCGTCCGCGATGTCCACGACCGAGACCTTGGAGCCCGGCGGCACGCGGCGCACGCCGCCGCTGCTCCACGGGTCGAGCCGCCCGTTGCTGAACACGATGTTGGACGCGGCCCGCAGGCTCGCGTCGCCGTAGCTGACGCGGATCCAGTCCGGGTCGGGCGTCGTCGCCCATGTGTCCCGGCAGTGCGTGCGGACCTGGTCCATCGTGACGGTGCGCGGCCAGAACATGTCCGTGTCGCCGTTCGAGCTAAAGTACGTCTCCTGCGGCAGCATCTGCGTGCACCACTGGTAGTCCCAGATGCCGTCAAAGTCCTGCTCCGACGGCAGCTTGAGGCACTGCACGTCCTGCGTCGCGTTGTTGAATACGTTGCCGGCGTCGCGCAGCGCTGCGAGCAGCTGCTCGTCATCCGCGCCGTCCGCAAAGTCGCCCGCAAGATGCTGGCACGCAGCGCGCACGGGCCACGCCGGCAGGTCCACGGCGCCACCCGTGAGGTAGCTCGACGGGTACGGGAAGTTGCCCATCGCGAGGTTGTCAAAGCCGAAGAGCACGAGCATCGCAACGCGCTCGCCGTCGGCCGCCTGCTCGAGCGGCGCGCAGAGCCGGAAGACGCGCGCGAGCGTCTCGCGCCCGGCCGCGGTCTCCGCGAGCGCGAAGAGCTTCGGCCACGCCTTCTTGGCGTTCGGCACGCAGTTGGGAGCGGCCCCGGCCGCTGGCTGCGCGTCCCGCGTCACGACCTCCCAGTACCGCTCGCCCTGCCAGTCCGGGAAGCTCGGGAAGCCCAGGATCGGCGCCGACGCGGCGATCGCGCCCTGCACGACCGACGGGTACTTCATGCGGAGCCAGGCCGAGAGCATGCCGCCGTAACTGCCGCCGAACGCTATCACCGGGTGGTCCGCCGCGCCGTGCGCGCGCTGCAGGAAGAAGATGAGCTCGGTGAAGTCCGCGAGCGCCTGCTCGTGGCTCAGGAACGCCAGGTGGTCCATGTACGCGTCCTCGAACGGGAGGCTCTTGCCGTAGTAGCGGTGCTCGGCGAACACGACGAGCGCGCCAAACTCCTCGGCGTTCTCCCACATGAGCCCCGTGTGGTTGGCGTAGAGCGTCACGTCGCCCTCGTTGCCCGTGTAGAAGAACACGGGCGCCTTCCGGTTTGTCGGGTCCCAGAACTGGTCGTTCAGCAGGTACCGCTGCTGGTACGTGGCGGGCGTCGACGCGTTCGGCGCCGCTGGCAGCCACGCAAAGTGGTCCACGCGCTGCTCGAAGAAGCGCTCGGAGCAGTTGGACGCGTCCGCGCGCAGTCGCAGCGGCGCGCCGCGCGGGAGGTCGGCGGCGCCGTACGCGCTCGCCGGCAGGTCCGCCGAGACCACGAGGTTCTGCGTGTGCACGAGCACCACGAGCCCGAACGCCACGGCCGTGAGCGCGAAAAGCCCGACGTGGAGCACGCTGCTGCGCGCCACTGGCAACGAGGAGAGCAACACGGTGATTAGCAGAGAGAGAGAGAGAGAGAGAGAGAGAGAGAGAGTGCGGCGGAGCGCAGAGTGGAAGGAAGCGAGGCGCGTACAGTTGACGGCCGACTGGATGGCCGGGAAACGGCGGCGCCAGCGCTGCGGGATGATGGACGGCGCGGACGCGGTGCTGCTGGCCGTCGAGAGGCGGCGTCCGCCGAGCAGGCGTGTTGTCTCGCTCGCCATCGTGAGCTGCCTGCGGCGGCGCTTGCTCTGGAGCTGGTCTCTTGGTGAGTGGAGAGGAGGAGTGCGTTGCACACACACTTTTGAAGTGGTGGAAGTTCATGATTCTTGATGTCGAAGCTTGAATTTAGAATAGGCTTGAAAGTGGTTGATAAAGTTCAAGTTCAGATGAAGGTGTGATAAAGCCGATTCGATTTTAACTTGAATTTGAAAGGAGTCTATTTATGTAAATTACGTAACATGCTGTGCATAATAGTTACTGAAACGCTCCCAAACCTCCCCCTCATTCCCCTGACACTTCGGATCCCAATCCGCTGTAGACGACGACGAGGAGACTCTCGACTCTGGCGCGCGCGCGTTGACCCCCTTCCCCCTTCTCTCTCGCTTCTGCTCCCATGATGCACTACAAGACGCATGTGCCCGCGCGCTTCTCCGTCGAGGATCAAATGTCGGAGGCGCTCTCGTCGCTCGAGCTCATGGGGTCTCGGCAGCGCAAGAACTTCCTCAAGCTCTTTCGCAAATACGTTAAGCACAAGAAGGACGTGATCGACTGGTGCGAGCGTGTGTGTGTGTGTGCGTGTGGGGGATATGTATGCGTATGAGGACGCGCATAGCGTAGAAGACACTGACGGGGAAGGGAGGGCACATAGGAACGCTGTGAAGCCCCCGACACCCGCGATGCTGCTGCCCAGCACGGCGCTCGAGAGCTGCCCAAACGACATGAACCTCAAGCACGAGCTGCTCGACAAGCTGGTGCGAGCTGCGACTGAGCGCATGTGTGCGTGTGTGGCATTGCTGACGCCACGGTGTGTTGGTGGGTGGGTGGGTGTGTGAATGCGAGTAGGTGATCCTGAAACTCAACGGCGGCTTGGGCACGACGCTCGGCTGCGAGGGCCCGAAGAGCGCCATCGAAGTGCGCCAGGACCTGTCGTTCCTGGACCTGACGGTCCGCCAAATCGAGGTGCGCAATCGCTCGCTCACTCGCTGCCACGTGGTGGGTTGTGGTTGTTGCGGGGCTGAGCTGACGCTTGCGCCTCGTCACGTCTCCCAGTACCTCAACAGCCTCTACGGCGTGGACGTGCCGCTCGTGCTCATGAACTCGTTCAACACGCACGAGGAGACTGTGCGCATCATCCGCAAGTACCGGATGCACAACCTGAGCATCCACACGTTCAACCAGAGCTGCTACCCGTACATTGTGAAGGAGACGATGCTACCAATGCCGACAGCCAAGTACGACCGCACGACGCGCGACAAGTGGTACCCGCCGGGCCACGGCGACGTGTACAACGCGCTCTTCGAGTCTGGGCTGCTCGAGAACCTGATCAACCAGGGCAAGGAGTACATCTTCATCTCGAACGTCGATAACCTCGGCGCGACCGTGACGCTCGACGTGCTCTACCACATGATCAACGAGGACTCGGAGTTCGTCATGGAGGTCACGGACAAGACGCGCGCCGACATCCAGGGCGGCACGCTCGTGAGCTACCGCGACAAGCCGCACCTGCTCGAGATCAGCCAGGTGCCGCCGCAGCACATGGACGACTTCCGCTCGATCAACCAGTTCAAGACGTTCAACACGAACAACCTGTGGGTGAATCTGCGCGCGATCCAGCGCCTCGTGGCGCAGGACATCATCGACATTGAGCCGATAGTGTCGACGCGCACGGCCAAGAACGTCAAGGTCGTGCAGCTCGAGACAGCGGCGGGCGAAGGGATCCAGTTCTTCAAGAACTTTATCGGCGTCAAGGTCCCGCGCTCGCGCTTCCTGCCGGTCAAGTCCTCGTCCGACCTCTTCCTCGTCCAGTCCAACTTGTACCAGATCAAGCACGGGAGCCTGCTCATGAACCCCGAGCGCCCGGTCCCGACGATCCCGATCGTCAAGCTCGGCCTCGAGTTCCACAGCGCCAAGGAGTACGCGGCGCGCTTCGAGCACGGCATCCCCAACATCACGGAGCTCGACCACCTGACGGTCGCCGGCGACGTCAAGTTCGGCTCGGATATCACGCTCAAGGTGAGCCCTCTCGCCGTTCTGATGCTGTCGTGTCACTGTGGTGCTATCGCGACACTCACATAGCTACCGTTGCTGCTTGCGGCGTGCAGGGGACTGTGATTCTCGTCGCGAACGAAGGCGCGCACATCGACCTGCCGGACGGCACAGTGCTAGAAGACAAGGTCGTGACCGGCAACCTCCGCATCCTGGACCACTGACACGAGACTGCAGACCGCAGGCGCCTTCCTCCCCCCCCTTCTTCCCTCACGTCACCTCTGCTTGGCGCCTGCTTGTCGACGACAGCGACTGCTGTCGCTTCCCACTTTTCTTTACGCTTTCATGCAACAATGTACCACCACCGTCCTCGGTCGCCTGCCTCCCGCGCCCTCCGGCTCGTGCCATGCAACACCGTCCACCGCTAGCAGCCGCAACCACTGCGCACGCTCTGCCAGCCTCCGACTCGAAGCGGAAAGACCAGCAAGCAGCGCCCCGCAGCTCGCAGCCGCCGAGCTAGTACACTGCGACGACGTGTTTGCAGATCGGACACATGCGGTGGTGCAGCAGCCACTGGTCGATGCACTCGCGGTGGTAGAAGTGCAGACACGGCAGCGCGCGCACCTCCTCGTCCGGGACAAAGTCCGTGTAGCACACCGCGCAGCTGTTAAGAGCGACACGACATGACACGACACGACACCAAGTGAGTGAGTGACTCACAACAACAACAACAGGGCCGCCCTGAGTGAGACGCACAGCGAGTTGTTGATCTGCGGCTCGTCCAAGCCGTCGGCCTTCGGCTCGCGCGCTGTGAACTTGAACGTCGGCAGCGCGAGGATCTGCGGGTACGGGAGCCCGTCCCAGCTGTCGTGCTGGTCGCGTAGCCCGCGACAGCAGCAGCACAGAGCGTCAGAAGTGACGCCCCCAGTCCCAAGCACAGAGGCGCCACTCACGTCCACTTGCTGCGACCGGAGCTCATTGATGCGCCGCAGGAGCGACAGGAAACGCAGCTGGCTCTGCGCCTCCGCCTCGCCTTCCGACTGCGGCGCCAGCGCCGCCGACCCCGTCGGCAGCGCGATCACCTGCGCGAGCGCGTCCTCAAAGATGCTCATACTGCCCCCACACCCACAGTAGATACACACGTCAGCACAGCTCGCTACACGGCGCGTCCACCCGCCAGCGCACGCACCGTCGCCGGCCTCGGGTCTCCGCGGCGACGTCTGCGCTGTCGGCGCTGCTCGCCTCGCGGCCGGAGCGCCGCAGCGCCTCGACGACCGACCAGTCGAGCGCGGCGTTCGGCGGCAGGCGCTGCCCGGCGGCCTCGTCAATATCCGCAGCCGCAATCGAGATGAGCCCCGAGGGTGAGAGCTGCGCCGGCACCGGCGAGTGCGGCATGTCCTCCACGCGCAGCCCGGTCATGTCCTCGAGCCCCGGGGCGCCGGGCCCGAGCTGCGACAGCAGCTGCGTCGAGAGCTGCAGCGCGCGCCGGCTGCCGCGCCCGAGCCCCGCGTCCGCGCCGCCCGAGACGGCGAGCACGCTCTTCTTCAGGTCGTCCGGGGCGTCCGCGTCGCCGTCGAGCGCCTCGGCCTCCGCCACCACACGCGCGATCTCGCGGGAGCTCTCGGTGTCCTCCTGCCAGTAGCTCGAGATCTGCGGGTCGGCGCGCGGCTGCGCACGTGCGCGGGCGAGTTGCAGCGGCAGTGAGCGGCGTTGAATACAAGCACGCGCACACAAAGCTGCAGTTGAAAGGGACGCACATGCAGCGCCTGCGGCATGCGCGAGCCGTAAAGAGTGCGCAGGAACATCACGTGTGTGTGTATCTGTGCGTATGTGTGTGCGTCGAGAGTGCGTCGATGGCGTGCGCGTCCGCGTGTGTGTGTGTGAGAGAGAGAGAGAGAGAGAGAAGACCAGCGAGTGAGGGAGGGCTGCGCCAAGAGAACGATCCCAACAAGACGTCTCGACGATTCGTGCAGCCGATTTGAATGAGACCTTGCAGCACCATGCTCAAATTCGTACTTAAGCAGACGAATAACAGTTCATCACTCGCACGTCGAGAGTTGCGCAGCACGCGATCTTCTTCTTCGCTTCACCCGAGTGCGTCCATGGACGAGCTTCTTCCAGTGGCTGACTGGCGTCACTTGCGAACTTCTTGGAAAAATGCCCATAGCGAAAGGATCGCGACTTCAGAGAAAGTCTGTGTGGTCGTACTGGTACAGTAGCGCGTGCTCGCCTTGCTGGAGCGCTGCAGCGTCCTGCCGCCGTTTCGCGTCCATGCGGTGCATCGTCTTCACGAGCGCGTAAAAGGCCTTGAGCCAGTGCGCGAGCGTCAGCAGGTCGACGCGCACCCCGTCCTTGTTACCGCCGCCGCCGCCGCCGGCTCCGGACGAGGCCGGCGGCGCCGACGCCACGGAGCCCGCAGCTGCCAGCAGCATGTCGACGAAGCGGGTGAGCACCTGCGCGGCGCGCGGGAAGCCGACGTCGTCGTCCTCGAGCGGCTGTAGCAGCGAGTCGAGGTCCGCACTGCCGTCGAGGTCCGCACTGCTGTCAAAGTCGACCTCGAGCGAGTCAAAGAGGTCTTGCAAGCGGACGTCCAGCGCGCCCGCCTCGGTCGCAGTGCGGGCAGACACGACGACCGCGCAGTGCGACGGGTCCAAGTTGAACACGCGGCGCTCTTTGCTCAGGTTTGTCGCGGTCAGCGCGTCGCGCATCCGGACCGAGCCGACGAGCCCGGCGCGGAGCGACCGGAAGAGGCTCGTGAGCTTGCCTTCGAACGCCTTGCAGTACGCCGCCAGCGGGGCGCGCGGCTTGCCCGACGAGCTTTTTGCCGCGCTCGCTGCCTGCAGCTCGTCGGGCGCTGGCACGACGAAGAGCACGAGCGGCACGCACCGCCCCGGCGCGAACACGCTCGCGGCCGCCGCGGGGCCGCTCTTCTTGGGCCCTTTCGCGCTCGCCGCCGGCGCCGACTGGAGCTGCGCGAGCACCTGCTGCTTCTCGGCCGCCAGCGCGCGCGCGTCCTTGAGCAGCGAGATGGGCAGCCGCGCCGTCTCCTGGAGCACAAAGAGCACGTTGCAGCACGCGTGCAGCAGCAGCTGCACCTTGAAGCGCTCGCGCTCGAACGCGGCGACGTCCGCGGCGTCGCGGTCGAAGCACTGGCTCTCGGGCCGCGCGACGCCCAGCAGGTAGGCGCACGACCGCGCCTCGTCGTAGAACAAGTGGACGCTCGCAAGCAGCGGCGCCGCGTCCTTCGCGGCGGTGCACGTCGCTGCCATTGCTGCCGGCTGGAACGCGTTCCGGCCGATGAGGCGGTTTGCGAACGCGAACGCGCGCTCGCTGGACTCGTAGCTGGCGCTCAGGACGCCGACGACAGCGACCACTTTGTTCACGGACTGGAGCGCCTGGTGCCACGAGCATGAGCGAGCGCGACGAGAGAGTGTGCGCGAATGAGTGATAGTTATGCCTAGAGATCAGAAAGCCGTGAAATGAGACGCGTTACCTGTACCTGCAGCACGGGGGAGACGCGGGGGCCCTCTGGCGGGTAGATGCGCACAGGCGCGTTCGCGACGCGCTCGAAAGGCGGCGCTGCATGCTGCTGCTGCTGACGCCCGCTCTGCTTGCGGCTGCTTCGCGTTGCCATCGCATTCAATTGTGATCTCTGTGGCACATTATCGGTTTTACCGGTATCCCTTTTCATGGGTTCCAAGAACACTCAGTGTTCGCGATGAGACCGATGGCGGTCTGCCTGATCGCGATGCCGGTGCTTGGACTGCGAACGCGCGTGTCGCTTCAGAGGAGCCTCAGGAGACGCAGATCGTTCACTTCTCCGTCGGTCGCGCTGCCTGCTGTTGGAGGACTTGGGCTCGCGCTCTCGTCTGCTCTGTCTGCTCTGTCGATCCGAGTCAGCGCCGTCCTCGCTGTCAGATCTTCGATCGCTCGCCTGCCGCCGCCGCCGCCGCCGCCGCTTGTCGTGCTCCTCGTCGCTCGAGTGCGATGGTCTGTGTTTGCGCTTCTTGTGCTTCTTCGCCTCCTTCGCGCGTTTCCTCCTTGTCTTCTCTGATTCTGAGTCTGAGTCGGCACTCGTGTGTTTCAGCCGCTTCAGCAGCTTCTTCTTCTCCTTGGCCGACAGCTTCGCGAGAAACTCTCTCTCAGCATCTGAGGAGGATTGGTCTGCAGGCAGGCAACACGCGTTCGTCAGCCTACTTTCACAAGCACTGGCTGGCAATACCGTAGAAGTACCAGTAATTCATCAGTACCGGTACGCACCGTCTTCTTCATCCGACAACAGAATCTCGAACTCTTCTTTCCCAGGCACCTCCTGCTGCAGTTCGTTCGTCGCACACACGTCGTGAGAATCCGAGAGGCGGGACCCACGATCGCGCCAGCAATGCAACGCAACGCAACAACCCGAAAAAGGACGAATCAACCAACCATCTCGAGCGGCAGCGCCGCCTTCCGAAGCACCAGCTCCCGCTTCTTCTGCGCCAGCTGCGCCATCGGGTCCTCGAGCAGCTGCCGCGCCGCGTCTTCACATTTCATAGTCGGAACTGTGAGAACGCCTACTCACCACCAGCGTCGTCCTGATACAAAACCAACAACCACCAGCGCGACAGGACGCACCGTGCGGGTTGGCGTCACGTAGCGCGCACTCGCGGTCGCCCGACTGGTGCCCCCACTCTCCGCACCGCATGCAGCGCACGTTGCGCAGCTGCTTGCCCATGGGCTTGAAGTTCACTTTCACCGCGTCCGTGTACTGCCCTTCGACTGGCGCATCCTTGAGAAACGGAAAGCGCTCTGCACCAGAGCTCAGCGCCTCTCTCTCTCTCTCTCTCTCTCTCTCTCTCTCTCTCTCCCACACGGCTCACCACACGTCGCCTCGCAACAGCAGCACGCACCCACTTGCGCCTTGATCGTGAGGTTCTCGTCGGGACGGCGACCGACGTATCGCTCCAAGTTGCGCTGCCCCTCGCGCGGGTCCTCCGCCGCTGCGTCGCCCTTCCGCTTCCTGTCCACTTTGCGCCGGAACTCGGCCACCGCCGCGTCGCCCTCTGCCAGTCTATATCAGCTATCGGCAGTTCTGTATGCGCCACCAGCGCTTCGACGTTCCTCCACATCACTTGTACGCACCTTCTTCTTCGGCTTCCGCACTCGCGGCCGCATCGCTCGGCTTCGGCAGCCCCGGAGGTGGTGCGTACATGAAGCTGAGCTGCTGTGCGGCGGCGGCGCGGCGTGCGGCTGCCGGGTCGCCCGACGCCGTGACCGCCATTTCCTGGAAACGTTGTTGCTCGGCGCTCTGGCGCACCTCGGCCGCCGCCTCCTGCTCGCGTTGCTCGTGGTCGCGCGCGCTCTGCTCGGCGATCCAAATGCGCCGCTGGTTCGTCTTATTCGACGGGTGCCACCCCTTCATGTTGAGGAACTTGAGCGACATGGCGGCGATCGGAGAGCACGCGGCGGAGTGAACGAGCGAGCGAGCGGTGGTGCGAGCACAAGAATGAAGAATGGGCTCAAAGCAAGGAATTGCTTGGAAAGCGACCAGGTTGAGGTAAAACTGTTTAAACTGATAGACAGATTAGAATTTGTTAATCTATTTTCATATAAACAGTCTAATTACTGCCGATTAAAAGGTAATCCGAACACGCAGCACTGGCAGCCTCAGGTCTGCACGCACACTGGCGCTGGATGGCACGTCGACTGGAAGACGCTCGCGAAGAAGATACTTCCCAGGCACAACCACGCTGAGTGTCGACTCGGACAGATCCACCGCGATGGGCTCCGAGGGCGATCGAATCTTCGGAAGGTGGACAAGAGCGAGAATCTCACGATCGGATCCTGACTTCAGCTCCAGACGCACCTCTGGCTTCTCGAGCGCTGGAGGAGGGTCCGACGCAAAGCCAGTAGAGTTCTTCCTCAACTTCGGCTTGGAAGGGCGCAGCTTCCTCCCTGTGAGCGCTTCGCACCGCGCTGCCTGCTCCTTTGAGAGCACCGTTCCTCGAAAGAAGTGTCGACCAAGCACGTCCTCCAAGTGCAAGTCCAGCTCCGCGTCGAGTCGCTTCTGCAGCGCACTCGTATTTCCAGACACGATCTCCACCCGGCGGCTGAGATCGCAGCCTTGGACGGCGTACAGGAAGCTGTTGCCGCGCGACCATGCGGTGTCGCGTCGCCCTTCCTCGTGCAGGTGAGACACGCAGCTGAACGGGTTCTGCTGCGGCAGCAGCAGCATCTTCGCACCGATGACTCTGGACTGCACGGCAAACTCGCCGTTCATGTCGGCGTAGTCGTTCGCACACGTGAAGATCGCTGGGACCTTCGAGTCGGCGACGCGGTAGAGATCCGGGAGCCAGCTGAAGAGCAGTCCGAAGTGGTTCGAGTCGACAAAGTTGCCAAAGCCCGTATTGTAGCCGACGATGATGGCGTTCTCGTACGTGCATTCGTGGGACGCGTGGGCATTCTGGAAGGCGCCAAACGTGCCTCGGAAGTGGCGCGCGCGTAGCTTCGCGCTCGCGCGGTGTTGTTTGTCCTGTCCGTCTTCGCGCACCTCGGGTCCGATAAACCAGAGCGTGATGTCTGTGTGAGGGAAGAACAGCGACAGCTCGTGCCAGTAGTCGGTGATGTGCCACACGCGCTGCTCCGCCTTGCAGGACGCGCCGATCACGAGCACGTGTTTGCTCTCGTCGGTTTGGCGCCAGAGTCCCAGCTGTTGCGCTGTGTGCGCGAGTGTGACCGGAAAGCTGAGCGCGTCAAGACACGACGGGTCCTGCACTACACTCTCCATGAGCCGGTCGCCGGGGTCGCAGCGTACAGACAGGAGCGTCTCCCAACCTCCGGTCAGTGACGTTGGATCAAGCGGCACCGAGCGCGCCGGGAGTTCCAAGAAGCGCTTGGACTCGAGCCAGCGGAAGGTGCCGCTGTACATGCCGTCGCCACGCGAGTCGAGCTTCAGGTGCTGCGTGTTGTCTTGAGCTCGAATCGGCGCGGTGGGCTTCACCATGATGTGCTCTCACGCAGTCCTCCCAAGCACCAGCTGCTGCGCACCAGCACCAGCACAGCGCAATTGTGGTCTCAACTTGAAGAGTCGCCGGATGTTTGTTAACTACGGATCTAGCCTTAAACTCACTGGTTTATTCAAAAGGGGACTTAGATGCACCATAATTATTAATACTATACTATTTTGTGGCCGTAATGACTGATATAACCAAGATTTAATCTGTAATAGCAATAAAACTCCTAATATGCTTTGTAAACATGCTTTTCCACCTTGCAACTCCACGAAATTACATTTGTATCCGATTGCGGTTACGATTGTGCACTGGTTTCTCCCTTTTTCGAGCAAGGGGTTACTATTTGTTCAGCGGCGGTTGTTGGTTATCGCCAAGATATCGAGCGTCGCCCTCGTCCTTCGTCGTCGTTGTCGTCGTGCCGCCGCCCACACGCGCGAGAGCGCAACAGAGCGACTACGAGTGACATGGCGGACGCCTCCCGCGGCGGCCGAAGAAGCGGTCCCATGGCTGCGCGCGCACCGACGACCCCGACGTTCGCGCCGGCGACGCCGCCCGCGCAGTTCGCTGGCTACTCGCAGCCCGGCGGCGGCGGCGGCGGCGGCTTCCCCTCCTCCTTCGCCTACCAGCAGCAGCAGCAGCAGCTCTACAAGCAGCAGCAACAAGCGAAACTGGCGCCGCCCGGACGCTACTCGCGCGACCGGCCGGTCCCGGTGCGCGGCCAGCAAAAGTCCCCCGTGTCTGCGAAGATGGGGATCAAGAGCGGCATGACCGTCGAGGTGAGGCGCGCGGTGGGCGGCGGCGGCATCGTTACGCAAGCGTGGTCGTTTTCTCTCCACTCACGCTTGTGTATGGGATGCGGTGGTGCTTGCGCTCGCTCCTCCCCCTCCTCCCCCTCCCCTCCTCTCCCAGGACCTCAAGCGCCTGACGCAAAAGCGCATGCAGCAGAGCGCGGGGGCGCCCGCGGCCGCGCCGGTGGCGCCGTCGACGCCCGTGGCCGCGCCGCAGGACCATGCGAGCCGCCCGTCGACGCCGACGCTGAACCTGACGGGGCCGAGCGCATCGGCGCCGCCGCCGCCGCCGATCGCGCCCAAGACTGGCATGACAGTGCAGGAGCTCAAGCAGCTCACGTCGCTCCGGCTCGCGTCACAGAGCGCGCCGATGCGCCAGACCGAGATCACGGGCCTCGTGAGCAAAGCGGTGCTCACGAACGTCGCCAAGTCGCACTACCGCGACAGCCTGCGCAACTCACTCACGCCGAACTCGACGCCAAAGCGCGGGCCCATGGCGGCGGGTGCGCGCGGCGCGCCGAGCGCGCTCAGCCTCGGGGTCCCGGAGGTGCGCGGGAACCGGAGCCGCTCGCGCAGCTCGCAGCTGACGAAGACCGTGGAGCCGCCGATCGAAGCCACGCAGATGCGCTACTCGTACAGCGGCGGGCAGACGATCGACGACTACCTCGCGTTCGATACGGGCGCGGACTCGAGCTCGTCTCAGGTACGTGCGTGTGGGGGTGAGAGCTGCCCCCCTTGGAGCCGTTCGAGCTGACACCCCACCGCGTTGAACTGCGGCGGCCAGGAAACGGACTCGTACGCGCGTCCGTCGCTCGAGTTTGACGACGACAACCGGTTCTCGTCGTACGAAGAGGTGCGTGCGGGCGTTCGGCTCTGCTTTGCTCAGCTGGGGCGTGAGTATGCAGGAGGCAGGAGGCCAGCAGGGACTGACGATAGCTGGTGGGACGGCGCGCGTGCAGCCCACGAGCCGCCCGCTGCAGTTCCCGGAGGACTCGTTCCCGCCGCCGCCGCCCATGGACGAGAACGGCGGCTTTGTGGGTAACTCGCTGCCGTCGTGGTCCCCGCCGCCGACCAAGGCCAAG
>SMMQ01002299.1:1270-16288 GCA_008271595.1 [Pythium] brassicae (nom. inval.) | reverse complement strand
GTGTGTCCGAGTCGAAGGGTCTGTGAACGGCCAGCTCAGCTGTCCAAGTAACCCCCAGATTCAAAGGACGAAAGGGATCACTTTGTGCGGTACTGGCCAACCGAGCCAGGAGGCTGAGCCATACCCTTGGCTCTAGTTCTCCGAGCCCCGAAAGAAAGCGTGCCACTTCATCACAAGATACCGAGTCAAACCTACGGCGAGTACGTGCCAGTGTGCGTTCATGCGCCAGGTTGAAGTTCCATGCCGCCACTACCGAGCAGCGCACATCAAGTGGCGAGGTGTTGGGGTCTCGTGGAGTCTCGATGAAGCCTACGAGCCTTGCTACCTCGCAGCCACCCAGCGATCGGTCTTCCGGGTGGTACCGGGTGTTCTTCTCTCCTCACTTGCGGATGTCGAAGCTGGAGACCCTGCAACAGTCGACATGCTGCAAAGAAGGAGAGGTGCGCGAAAGACCAAGCGCACCCCGAGCAACGGAGAGCGCACCTCGAAACGGAAGTGTCGCTGCTGGCGCTGCAATCTGTTTGGCCACAACAAGTCGTCCTGCGCAGAAAGAAGCACTACGTGAGACTTGAGTTCGAAGTGAGCTCGATCTTGCTGAAGAACCAGGTTTATATTTGTTCGAACGTCGCTGTGTGTTCGAGCGAGTAATTATTGAACGACTGCGGCGCTGCGTGAGCGGAGTAGCTCTTCTTCATCGTCGCTTTATCATAATCAAGAAGAACCTGTGCTCGTCGCGATCCGAGTTGATTATATGAGTTCATTGACGCATGGACACTTGCAAGAGCTGCCAGACCACTCGCTTCGCTTAATGATACCGGTACTATAGTAGTGCTTGCGATAAAACATTCTTGTTCTACCCCTTCTGAAAATGCAATCCCCTTTTTGAGAGACGAAAGTTTATTCCTCCCTCTTTTGCAAAAAGCCCGTTTTGTACAGAACTCACACCGTGTTTTGCAATTCTTGCCTTTCCGCTGATGATGCAATCTCAAAAACAGGGTCATCTTTCCAAAGAGAAAATTGTCCTGAAGGGAGACCACACCGGATGAATCGAGCCAACCCGGGCGGTGAAATTTTTACTTGAATAAAGTATACTTTGGTGCATTGATCCACACTGATTGCAAAAAATACCATAATCCAAAAATACCTATAATTACCCAAATTTACTGAAGCAATACGGTACAATATAAAACTATAAAACAAGATACCGGTTTGCATGAAAGCTGTCAGGTTTGCGAATGAATGGCTCAAACAGCAAGACAACCATCGAAAGCACATTCGCAAACGCAGCCCATGACCTCCAAGGCCGACCTGAACGACGCCACCGCCAAGGCGCAGGCGCTGCAGCGCGTCCGCGACGTCATCCCCGTGGTGCCGTTCAAGGGCGTGGACGCATTCTTCGACATCGGCGGACTGCTCGGGCACCCCGCGGAGCTGCAGATCGCGCTGGACCTGCTTGCGCACGCTGTGGCGCCGCTCGCCGACGGCGTTGACAGCATCGGCTGCTTCGACGCGCGGGGCTTCCTCTTCGGGCCGTACCTCGGCGCGCTTTTCCAGAAGAAGGTCTTTATGCTGCGCAAGCCCGACAAGATGCCGAGCGTGAGCGACACAATCGAGTACTTCAAGGAGTACAAGGGCGACAACGCCACGGGCGGCGACCACCTCAGTATCCAGTCGCACGCCGTGGCGAAGGGCGACCGCGTGCTCCTCGTCGACGACCTGCTCGCCACGGGCGGCACTGTCGAGGCCGGCATTCGCCTCGTGCAGCAGGCGGGCGGCTCGGTCGCCGCCAGCCTCTTCGTTGTCGAGATCGGCGTCATCGGCGGCCGTGCGCGCGCTCTCAAGGCCGCACCCGACGCGCACATCATCTCGCTGCTCACCGAGAAGGACTTCTAGGCGCCTCTGTCGTAGGACGGCCGGTGCCGTTGCTCGGATCTGCTTGAGCTCCTAATGTACACTGTATGTACAAGAGTCTCTCGGTTGTGTGTTGTCTCTGGTGCGATGGAGCCTTGCATCTCTCCTGCCAACCCTTGCGTTCCTTCCAGTCAACGCAGCGTGAGTCAGTCAGTCAGTCACGAAGCCACATCCTCTCTCTCTCTCTTTCTGTGTGTCTCGTACTCGCTCGTGACAACACACTCACGTACATTACAGTAGTTGCACTTTTTTCTGCAGTTCTTATCCGGGTCCCACAAGCTCCAACGCACCCTCGAACGTGACTCGGAGACCCCGCGACGAACGTCGACTTGCTGCTGTGCTTGACTTGCGAGTGGCGGGTGGCTACACCCGTACTGGAACGGAGCATTCGCCGAGTGCTGGAGGCTGCTCCGAGCAGATCAAGGACATCATCGTGTGCATATTCCGTGTAAGACTAACGGAAATCGCGTGATAGATAATACAAGCACCAGCGCAGCATATCGCGTGCAATCAATCAATCAATCAATCATCACCACCACAACAGGTTCAGTTCGTCAAGAAGCTGAACGAAGTCGAAGGTTTCTGGGCGACCTCGACGTGCGACGCTCTCGACTCGATTTTGGAGCGATGTTCTACTGGTACTGGTAGTCTGAGGTGAGTAGCCTGTTGTTGCCAAGACACCAGTCAAAGTAGCCCTTTTGCAAGTCGACAACGGCAGCGAAGCCACACACACACATCAAAGGCGGATCTAACGGTATTTCGAGAGTGGCCACTTTTCACCGCACGCCAGAACTCCAGACTGGACTTTCGCAACCTCGTGCTCCCGGCGCACATGCGCCGCCCACCGCCGCCGCCCCGAGACGCCGTCGCCACGCCGCCCCCCGCGGCGATGTCGGCGCCCTTCGCGTTCGCGACGCTGTCGCCCTCCACGTCGGTCGCGCAGCCAGACGCCGCGGTGCTCGAGCGCCGCCGCAAGCAGCGCGACCTCAAGCGCAGGTTCCGCGCGCGCAAAAAGGTACTAAGAAGTTCCGTGCCGCCGGCCGCCGACAGTTTGCTTGCAGGGCGTCCTCCTCCTCGACTGGATCTGACGCCATGCGCGCGCCGCTTGCTGATCGCAGGGTGACGTCGAGGCCATGAAGCTCGAGGTCCAGGAGCTCGAGGACCAGTACGAGCGCCTCTGCTCCATCACGACAGGCGCTGCTGACGACGCGCGGGGCGTCTCACTCTCCACCACTCCTGGCTCTGCCGCTGCAGGGGCGGGGCTGCGTGGCAAGTACACGCAGGCGCGCGACGAGGCCGCAGCGCTCCGCGCGCAGATCGCCGCGATGAAGGAGCGGCTCGTCGAGTTCGACCGCTTCGAGTCCGCCGTGAAGACGTACGCGGGCGAGTTCGCGGCGCCGACGCACGCCGAGTCGCTCCTGCGCGAGCCGCCGGACCCGTTCGAGCCGCTGAGCGAGGAAGTGTGCTTCGCGATCATCCAGCAGTGCTACCAGCAGATCTTCTTCCCGCAGTGGCGCGGCACGCGCGTGAGCACCGGTGCGCAGCTCTTTGGCTGGCGCGACGAGCGCTTCGTGGACGGCACGACGCTCCGGTTCGCGCTCACCAAGTCGTTCGAGCACCTCGCGATCGAGCACATGATGGCGCAGACGTGGAACATCGTGACGCGCGAGGAGCACAAGCACACGATCCAGAAGACCACGATCGGCGTCAAGACGCTCCAGGTCATCAACGACGACGTCCTCGTCACGCAGCGCTGCGTGCACCACTCGCAGCTGCACAAGGTCACGTGCGTCAACATGCTCATGTTCCGTCTCCGCACCGAGCGCGGCTACGTCGTCGCGTATGTGACGATCGACCACCCGTCGCCGCCGACGTCGCCGTCGGCCGCCGCCACTGGGCTCCGTAGCAACAGCAGCAGCAGCGGTAGTAGTAGAAGCCGTAGCACTGGCGCCGCCGGCGGCGGCAACGGAGGCGGCAGCCGCGCGACATTCGTCGACATCGACGAGTTTACAAGCGAGCAGCGAGGCGCCGGCGCCAGCGGCAGCGCGAGTGGAAGCGGGGGGAAGGCGTCGGTGTCCTGGGTCGACACGCTGCAGTGGTTTATCTTCGAAGACGCGCTCGCAGCGCCGCCGCCGCTGCAGGCCGCGTCGCCTCCTGTGTATGAGGTCACGAGCCCATACAACAGCGGGTCGGTCGAGGCGACCTGCGGGCCGCTCGATGCAGACGACGCTGAGATGGACGATCTTATGGGATTTGCGGCGTCGTTGATGGACCAGCCGTCGCCCCGTTCCGCCGCCGCGTCCAGTCCAACATTCACCGCCCACGACGAGGTCGCAGGTAGTGGTGGTGGCACCAGCACCAGCGGCAGCGGCAGCTTTCCGACCCCAGGCAGCGCGTATCCTGCGTCCCCGTCTCCCGCGCCATCAGCGTTGCCGCCACCATCCCCGTCGGCCGTGAACGTGACGTTCGGCGGCCGCATGGACAACAAGGACCTCCACTACGTGAGCTACTTCCTCGTCGAGGTCGTTTCCATGATCGTGCGCTGGGACCAAGCAGTCGCGTACTCGCGGCTCCCGTTCTCCGTTGACGCCACGGAGCCGGACAGCGCCGCCTCGTCGCCGGCGCAGTCGCCTGCACCGCCTCCGTTCGCGTTCGTGGTCGGGCGGGACACATCCGAGGATTGCGGCGGCGCCGCTACATAACCACGTTCAGTTAATCTTACTGGGACTTGCCAAGTTGATGTTTCGCTCGGACAGTGCTGCCTGCCCAGCACTCGAGTGCTCCTCCGGAGCTGCTCGCAAGTACTGCGAAGTCGCTGTACCAGTCAGTACCTGGTACTAGCACATTGTAGATGTAAGTACCAGCGAAGGAGCGAAACCAGTCGATTGCAGAGGAATTGCAAGCTGAAGTTGAGACTGCGAGGTGCTGGTGCTGGAGGTTGTCCCTCCAGCGTCGATGGCCAGTCTGCCAGCACATGATCGATCCGGATTCCGAACCGACGAACCGCCAGCAGAACAGAGCGTGAGAGATGATGTGTTTCGCAAACATGACTCGCATTGCTGCTCACTCAGGCAGCACGGCCCGTGAGTGAGCAGCACTACGAGTCCAGAGCCCGTTGGACGTCGAGGCCACGACAACGACCCAGAGTGCAGAGCACAAGAACTCACAGACGCTCTCTTGCAAACGCTCACAATCGCGATTTGATACTCAAAAATGAATTTCGTGAAACAGAGCAGCGCCGTCGCAGGCAGAAAGTCGCCTCTTCTTGGTCTTTTGCGCGCTGTGCAGACCCGGGAGCAAACCATAGCAGCCCCCATGTGGTGCTGCTCTCTGCTCTCTGCTTGCCTCGATTGGCAATGCGCACGACCGCGAGGCGGTACGATCCGACGTACAGTTTCCTTTTAACTACAGTACTGTACTGTGTCGGCGGACAGCGACAAAGTTGTTCCTACAAGGGAGGGCCTCGCGAACGAACAAAGCAGAGGGGCGGCTAATGATCGAAGCTCGACAGGCGTGCGAACACCAACCGTGCTGCAGTAGCAAGTGCAGGAGTCGAGGTCAAATGAGAGCGAGTGCGGCAGTCTCCTTGCAGCCCCGCCGCCCCAGCATTTTGGCGCTCAAGCGACGCAGAGCCGCCATCTGCGATGCGCGTGTGCGGTGAGCTGGGGACATTACTCGAAAACGAGTAAGTTCGAGAGGCCTCGCGACACGCTGGAGTACTGTATGCGCGCGCACATGGCGTCGTTCTCATCGTCAATCAATGCATGCCGGACGTACACTAGGCGACCCCGAAAGAGCGGGAATCCAATGTACACTGGCTCGTAGATGAATGCCATCCCCTGTCCGAGTCAACACCTTAACCGTGCCCGCAGCTCCCTGCGTCCATTTACACATCTCCGGAGCGACTCCGACACTTTCGAGCCGCGCAAGACTGTCCGAGACTCGGCGCGACGATGTCGATGCTCCGTTCGTTAGCTACATATTTCTTTTTTCTAAAGTACCTGTCCAGCCAGAGCAGATCCGCTGGTCTTCATGGTGCTGTGTGCAGCAGTTGACTTCCTTGTCGTCGTCCGTTGGGGACCCGTACCCGTGGAACTCGCCTTGACTGCTGGTGCGAGCCGACCGTCGAATCGATTGGTCTCTTCTCTCAAAACTCAAACGGATCCCAAACTCCCGCACCCGCCACCGCCTTCACCACCGAAGGCGAGCGCGTACTTGCTGCTTTCACTCGGTATTTTGCGATCGCACCTCCATTCACAGTCGAGACTTCGTGAGACTCACCCCTCGCCTCAGCGCTTCAATACGCCTCGATCCTCTGAGCTGTCGCCATCCCCACCGAATTCATACCCGATCCTCCCCCCGGTGCTCGTTCACCGCCTACCAGAATGCTTCACACTGAGTGCCTTGAGCCTCTCGCGGCTGGGGGGATTCCCCCCCCTACGAGATCATCGGACACCAAGCCGGTCGCGTCCTCCACCACCAGTTCGACAGCCGAAGACGGAGCCGCCCCCAAGAAGAAGAAGAAGGCACCGTACAAGGACCTCGAGCGCCGGCGTGAGCAGAATCGCGTGAACGCGCAAAGGGCGTACTACCGCAAGCTCGTACGTGGCGCGTGCGTTCGCTATTACCACCACGATCCATTGCAACATCGCTTGGATCCTTTCACTGACTGGTTGGCGGGTCCGACGTTTGCTCTTCCTTGTAGAACACACTCGACACGCTGCGCACAGAGGTCGCAGTGCTCGAGGCGAGCTTCGAAGCGAAGATGCAGGCAATCAAGAGCGAACCGTTCGCGTGCTTTCCAGGCGAAGAGACTCTCCTTCGCTACAAGAACGTTGCACCTTCGACCGCTATGAGCCACCATCACCACTTACAGCGCCTCGCGGCCGCGCACGACGCACTCAAGGACGAGCAACGGATGCTCAAGGAGCGCTACGATTTGCACGTCAAGTTCCAGTGTCGCGTGCAGCTCCTGGTCGACTCGGAGCGGCCACTGAGCGTCGAGGACCTCTTCGGCACACAGAGCGAAGCGCGCCGAGCCAAGGTGCTCGCTGAGCTGCGAGTGCGCTGCCCCGCACGCATGCAGCACCCGCTGAGTGCGGTCGAGTGCCACACTATCGGGCTGGGTGTGTACGACAAGATCCGGACGTTCACCGAGAGCGGAGAGTTCGCGAGAACAGGCGGCATCGTGTGCGGCTGGGAGGACCGGCGCTGCGTCGAGGACGGGCTGCTCAAGCTCTCGCTGCGGAAAGTATTCCCCAACTTGACGGCGTACGAGTTGGCAGCGCGCACGTGGCCGGTGCTCGCTTCGCCCGAGAGGCTCCGGTCGCTGTACTCGGCCAGAAGGAAGATGCACTGTGAGGTGGCGCAGCACGTGGACGCGAACAACGTGGTACTCTACCAGGAGTACGAAGCCAAGGAGCGCGACCCGATTACCGGGCGCGAGACCGACATGCTTGTGCTTGTACGCAGCCTGGTGCTTGTGACGCTACTCCAGATCAACGGCGGCTTCGTCGTGCTCTTCTACGGCATTGACCCGAACCGCCTCGAGGACCGTGACGAGGCTGCGGCCCTCGCGTCCGTCGGGGTCTCAGACCGCAAAGTGTGGCTCAACAAGCTCAGTTGGTGCATCTTTCAAGACGCCGGCGACGCGGACGAAGACATTGGCCCCGCGTTCGCCAGTACCGTGTCAGCCGAGGGCATGAACCGCTCCTACTGGCCGCCGATCGAGTTGCTGGTGCTGTCCATGCGCTGGGAGCACGAGGTGATCGGCCCGGTCTTCACCCTGGGCTCTAAGAACGACCCAGAGCTGATGACGAGCGAGCCAGCCTGCGCAGTCTTGCCTCAGCGCTTGAGCGTGCAGTTTGGGAGCTGGACGCCGTTCCCGACAGCTCCGCACGACCCGAGTGTGTTCGGCTTCCGGGATGGCACGAAGTGGAGCGAGCCGTGCTTTTGATAAGTCAACCGATCTCACCCGACCCGACTCGACCCGACGTGCTCTGGGCCTCTCTCGTCTCCTCTCTCGCTCACCACTCGTCTCACCCACGAGCACTCGGGAGGAACGAGAGCTGCGACGCCGCGACCGCGTTCTCCCACTGTACGATGCACGCGAGCATCTCGACGAGGAAGAAGCCGATGTACTCGGGGTCCGGGTTCTTCGTCACGCCGCCCATCGTCACCGCGAGCCCGCCGTCGTCCGCTTGGAAGACCCACCACTGGAACGTGTCGACCCACACGTGCTTGAGCGCCGGTTCGTCGTGGAACCAGCTCCGCTGCTCGGCGTCGTACTCGAACACGCCGCCGAGGCCGAGGCCCTCGCTCTTCGGCAGCCGAACGCTCCGGAACCCGACGACACACCCGCCGCTGGCCGTCCGCACTCGGAACGCGAGCGTGTTGACGCACGTGATGGTGCTCAGGTGCGCGTGGTACACTCGCCGCTGCAGCAGCACCGTGTCCGCGTCGAATACTTGCAGTACTTTGGCGCCGAGCGTGGAGCGCTGCACCGCGCGCGCGTGGTGCTTCTTCTCGGACGTCACGATGGCCCACGTGCGCTCCACGAACGCGTCGAGTGAGCCGAAGGCGAAGCGCTTCGAGAGCGCGAAGTGCAGCGCGAGGCTCGCGTTGTCCACGTAGCGCTCGTCGCGCCAGCCCAGGAGCTGCGAGCCCGAGCTCAGGCGCTTGCCCGCCGGCCACTTGCGCTCGCAGATGGCGACGTAGCACTGCCGCACGAGCTCCTGGCACGCCGCCTCGGTCATGTAGACGCGGCTGTGCTGCAGCGGCGGGCGGTGTGGTGGTAGCAGCATCCCAGTGGGCTCCAGCTGCCGCTGCCTCTCGAGTCCGATAAGGAAGCCATCAATGTTGAACACGCAGCGGTCGAAGAGCTCCATCGTGTGGCGCATCGTCTCCGCTTCGAGTCTGAGCCACTGCGCCTTGCGGGTTCCGGCTGCGTACCGCTCGTAATGCGCCTCGGGCAATGCGAGTTGGGAGGCGTTGTCTGGCGACACTGCGGCACTAAGAAGCCCTTGGTAGTGCGCCTCATGCGCCGCGAGCAGGAGGTGCAAGTCCACCATGGTGTTCTGAAGCAGAGAGACGGCCAGCGGCAGCGGTAGGAGCGTCGTGAGTTTCTTTCAACACGACCCACAAGGTGCGGATAGCAGGTCAAGAGACAGAGAGAAAGAGAGAGACCCACGCGCTTGAGCTCGCGGGAGCGGCGCTTCAGGTCGCGCATTTTGCGGCGGCGCTCGGCGAGCGCGGTGTCCTGCGACGGGACCATTGCCGCCATTGCAACGAGCCGCTTGCTGTGCCCGAGGCGAGTCGGACTGTGGCGTGTGAAGTTGTTTGTTCTCCTTGTACTGTAGATCAGACTTGAGAGCGACCTGACTCGAAGGCCCCAGTCCGCCATGTGGCCACGTACGCACACGCACCCGCACCCGCTCACTCAGTCCTTCCCATCAACCCCATTGTTAAACTGCGGTTGTTCTTTCATTGTCAAGAGCTCACAACGCTTGTCACTACTGTAGCCAGTAGCCTGTAGCCTGTAGCCTGTAGCCTGTAGCCTGTAGCCTGTTGCTACTCGCTCTGCCTCGTCAGATCATACCGAGACCCCGCAGGTACGAGACCACAACGTAGACAACGTAGAGACTCACGAGGAGCCCGCCGACGGTCTTGCGCAGGCGCCAGCGGGAGACGATGAGCATCGTCACGAGCGCGAGGAGGATCCCAAACAGGATGAAGATCGAGAGCTCGAGGTCGTCCGTCTTGACCGTCACGGGCTCGTGGTACACGAGGTTCGAGACGAAGAATGGGAGCCCGAGCCCCAAGAGGATGTCGAACACGTTGCTCCCGAGCGCGTTCGAGACCGCCATGTCGCCGTGGCCGGCGCGCGCGACGAGGATCGAGCTGAGCGCATCCGGGATCGACGTCCCGGCCGCGAGGATCGTGAGCCCCATGAGCGCGGACGGGATGCCCGCGATGCAGCCAAACTTGGTCGCCCACAGCACCGTGTAGTGGCTCAGGAACGCGATCCACGCGACCGACACGAAGAACGTCGCCGTGAAGCCGCACGGGCCCGCGAACTGCGGGTACTTGCAGTCCGGGATCGTCAGCCGCGCCACGACGACGATCGGGCGCGTGAACACGAACCATACCTTGCCCGCGAGCGACTCGGGCACGTCCCAGAGCTCGTCAAAGTACCCGCCGAGCTGCTCCTCGCCGGCCGCGTGCAGGTCCCCGACGAGCACGTCCGGAGCCGTCGGCGCCGCCACCGTCGTCGTGGTTGTCGCAGCAGCAGCCGCCGCGGCGCCGCCAGCGCTGTCGCGGCCAGCACCGAGCTCGACAGACCCGCGCGACTGGAGCCGCCCGGAGCTCGGGTGGTACTGGAACATGCGGTACTTAGACTGGTAGAGCGGGTTGAGCCGGGACTGGTCCGCGAACTTGCCGCGCGGGTCGTGGGTCGTCGAGTGCGCGCGGCGCAGGTGCGCGGACGGGTCGCTGCCCTTGCGCTCGAGCGCCGCGCTGCTCTTCTCGCCCCGGCGCTCGACGTCGATCGTCCAGGACTTGCCGCTAGCCTGCAGCTGGTGCTGCTGCGTGGCGGCTATGGCCCCCACCGCCTCCGCTGCCACTGCCTCCGCTACCGACAGCGCGCTCGTGTCGCTCCCACCACCACCGGCCGCCGCGTCCTCCTCGTCGCTGAACGCGACGTCGTCCGGGCGCTTGCAGCAGCGGTTCACGACGCGCTCGTTCTGGCTCATATACAGGATGTAGCACGCGTACGAGCTGAAGAGCAGCGCCGACTCGTACACGTCGACGTGGCCGTCCCAGACCGCGTACGTGAGCGCGAGGATCGCCCAGCTGTACCAGACCGAGTCGCGCAGCAGCGGGCGCCAGTCGAGCACGAGGTCCTGGCCCGCGAGCAGCGCCGACAGCGCGATGATCACGAGGATGTTGAAGATCGCCGAGCCGACGATCGTGCCGATGCCGAGGCTCTCCTCCGGCTTCTTGAACACGTTGTCCGCGAGCGCCACGAAGAGCTCCGGCGCCGACGAGCCCGCGGCCATGAACGTCGCGCCGGCCACGTCCTGCGACACGCCGAGGCGCGCCGTGATCTTCTCGAGCGACGCCACAAAGTAGTCGTCGCAGATGATCGCGAGCGCCACGAACACGTACAGCAGCGCGCAGATGTACACAACAATGCCGCCCTCGAGCTCCCACGGCGCGAGCCCCTTGCAGCTCTCGTCCTGCTCGCTGCTGCTGCTGCTGCTGCTATTACTGTCGAGGGTGGCGTCCGCCAGCGCCCGCGACGAGCGCACGCTGGCGGTCGTGGGCGGGCGGAAGCGCAGTGACGCCATCCCCACGCCGCACGCGGCGACCACGAGCACAGCGCCGAGCGCCTGGCGCACGCGCGTGCGGATGCGGCGTCTGTGCGCAGCGAGTCCCGCTGCTGCAAAGGACACGGCCATCGTGTCTGAGTTGTGAGAGCGTGAGAGGCTCCGACCTGTGCGCAAGGTGTCGGATTCGAGTGTGCGGGGTGCTCCATGAGCGGTGCTCCTTCTCAAACGTGGTGCCAAAACGCGGTGTACAGAGCGAACCTATCCGAGACTTTTGCACTACTATTTTGTAGGAGAGAGTCGAATGTTGTAACGTCTTTTGTGAAATCACCCAACCATGGGTGAAAAATCAGGTATTTTTCAGGTGAAAATCCACTCTTTTTTGAAAACCTTCACGTGTCGTGGCCGGTGCTTCTCGCCAGGCTGCAGAAGCTGTTCAGCCGGACCTCTTGTGTCTGCATCCCGTGGCGTCCCGTGCTGTCGGCCACCCAACCACCGCTGGAAGCATACGACTACTGCGACTATGAGGCGCAGGGCGAGTGGAAAAGGGTCCTCGTTTCGGCTTCCGAGGCAGCGGCAATCCCAGGGCGGTCGGACGTCGCAGTCGTCCAGCGCCACTTGTTTTATTACGAGAGCTCGTCCAGCAGCAGCGTGTACTCGACGCACTTCTCCGACAGCACCTGAATGTGCAGCAGCAGCAGCAGCAGCACCACCACCCACTCTACACGTCAAGGACAACGAGGCGCTTCATGCCGACGCAACGCATCACCACCACCACCACCACCACCACAGCAGCGCAGCTAGGAGGAGGATATCATCTCGTGGTACACGGCGAGGACCCGCTCGACGCGCGCGTGCAGCGCCAGTGCGCGCTGCGACTGCAGCTCGGTGCTCCGCTCGAGCGCCTGGAGCTGCTGCTCGCTCACGGGGTTGCGGTTGCGCAGCTGCTCGAGCTGCGCGAGCGCGCCGTGCAGCTCCTGGAGCTTACGGAACTCGCACGCGATCTCGTCCACGCGCGGCTCGGAGCTCAGGATCACTGCGCGCTTGATGTCGTCCCCGATGCGCGGCGCCGCAGCTCCGAGCGCGCTGGTTGGCGCCATCTCGAGCTCCTTGCGGCTGTTGACGTCTGGCGGTAGCGTCCGCGTACCGGCGCCCACCGAAGAGGCCGCGAGCGTCAGGAGCACCTCCGAATGCCTCCATACACCAGCAAGGATCCGGATGAGACGACTGCCACGTACACAGGTCATTTAGGCGGGAGAAGCCCGTGACAGCGCTGTAGAGCTGATCCAGACGCGCGCTGAGGTCGGCGGTGCGAGTACTAAAGCCGGTGTTGTTGTTGTTGCTGCTGCTGCTGCTGCTGGTGCCGAAGAGCTGGCGCCGCAGCGCTGCCTCGCGCTCCTCCAGCACGTCCATCGCGAGTGCGTGTTGTTGGTAACTGGAATTTTTTTTAATTTTGTGAACAGGAACTGTCATTTTGACTGTCTACAGTACATGTACTGTAGCACCGACTCCTACAGTAGTACTGTAGTTAGTACTTGTTGCTGGTGTTGTCTGTTGCATCGACACGCTTCAGCGTCTCCACCCACCCACCCCACCGCCCGAACTCTCGACCGCTGCAGGTTGCGACCCCTGCTGTGACTCAGCTTCCCGCCACTCTCACAGCAGCATCAGTCGCTTCAGTATTGACGCAATCCAAGGGAGCACACTTGCATTCCTCGCCCATACTTAAGTCCATACATCACACATCACAGAGCACGGTGTTCCTCACCCAGACAGCCCGCGTGCTACGATAGAATAAAGTCCAGCGCCAGTCGGTCTTTCCGTGATGACGGCGCGTGGTGCAGCGCGTGCGTGTCGATCGAGTCGGGGCTGCGGGAGGCGCGGGCACTGTCGTCCGAGTCGCTGTCGTCGCACGCGGCAGCTGCGCTCATTAGCGGTCGATCGGCGCGGCGGCCGCTGTCGTCCAGCGCGCCGATCATGTGGTCCTTCGCGATGAGCGCGCGGTCGAGAAGGTACGCGACGCCCGCGATCGACCGGATCTTGGCCGCGAGCGCGCCGACAAAGTCGACGTACGGGTCGTAGCGCGAGATGGCGCCGCCCGCTGTGAAGTAAAAGTGATTCACGCACGGGTACGCGATCTCGAGCCCCACGAGCTCGTCCACGAGCGCGTTCCCTTCATCGAGCAGGTGCGGGAAGACCTGCTCGATCGTCTCGCGCGTGATGCGCACGTGGAGGTTGGCGCGCACAGCGATCACGGGCTGCGCGTCATCATCATCATCATCATCGTCACCGTCTTCTGCCGTTGCATCGCTGTCGCCAAGCGCTAGCGGCCGCTTTGCCTCGGCGACCATGACGTCCAGCGACTTGAGCTCGAACCAGAGGTCCGAGTGGAACGCCGAGTAGCGCTGCCACTGGTCCACGAGCAGCGAGATGCCCGCAAAGTCGCCAAAGCCCACGCGCTCCTCCATCGCCG
The DNA here is from genome assembly GCA_008271595.1 of [Pythium] brassicae (nom. inval.). Classification (NCBI taxonomy): domain Eukaryota; phylum Oomycota; class Peronosporomycetes; order Pythiales; family Pythiaceae; genus Globisporangium; species [Pythium] brassicae (nom. inval.). Next base: position 2,578 of record SMMQ01002299.1, on the reverse strand, counting down.
CGCGGAGGAACGCGAGCTGCGTGGGCGACGCCGAGGCCACGCGCACGGGCGGCGCGCCGAGCTCTGGCGGCGGCAGCAGCGCCACGGGCGTGCCGAACTCGAACTGCGCGTAGTACTCGCGCGCGAGCTTCGCCAGCGCGCCGAGCGGCGTGCGGCGGTGGCTCACGGCCAGCTCGCTCTGCAGCTCGCGCGAGGCTTCGAGCGTGCGCACGTGGTGCCGCAGCCGCGCCACTTTGGTTTCCAGGTCGGCGGCGAAGAGCTTGCGCTTGCGGCGGTAGTACTTGCCGCGCTCGCTGTTGGACATGAGCTTGAGGTCCGGCTTGATGCTCACGTTCGCGACAGCGACCGCGTCATGAGGGGAAGGGGGAGCAGCGGGGACGAGCGCGAGCATTCGCATGAAGGGAGACGGCGTCGTCGCTCGAGGGAGGGGGGTCGTGTGGCAAATGAACGAGTTCCAGGTGACGAAACTTCCAAAAAGAAGCCGAAAGAAGTCGCGGCACTTGATTATATCACTATACGATACTAGAAATGTTCATCCCTTGGATAAAAAAATGTTGTTCCGTTCGCATCATTTTGTTCCGTTTAAAATCGGAACAATCCGACTGTGGGACATGTCAACCACTTTTGTCCAGTAAAAACTGGATAAAATAAAATAAATGATATAGTATGTACTATACCATTTATTTCAAAAACTATGGACAGTTTTATCACACAGAGATGCGAAACACATTGGGTGGACATCGATTTCAGGGACCAAAGTTTGCATACTGAAATCAAGTCAAATTAAAATCACAGTTCTTCCACACAAGAACACAAGAACGAAGAGAAGGCGTCCCGATCCTCCATTTCTATACATTATTGTGTTTTGTATCAGCACATTCCCATTTCACCTGATATTAATAATTTTAAAACCATTTTTAGACGTTAAATACACCAATAAAGATTAAAACTTAAAATCAAGCCGTTTTTAACACTTATTTTGTTATTCACTGTTCTTGACATGTGTTACAGTCTGTATTTGTATACTCGCTGAGCAGTTCAAGGACGCGCACACGCAGGATGCGATCGTCTCTGAGGATGTCGTCGACCGCGCGCCGACATGGTATGCGAGCGCGCATGCGTACTGGGAGGACGAACGGACCGTCGTTGCTGCGCAGTGCGCTCGCAATTGCGCTCTTGCGGAAGGCGCATCGACGAGAGCTCGCGACCGTTGCGCCTGGGCTCTTCGGGCGCGTCGACCGCTACCGCCACCGCGCAAGTGGCGACGTCGTGGCCGTCAAACGCATGGATCTCGGCCTCGCCGGCCGT
>SMMQ01002297.1:0-10944 GCA_008271595.1 [Pythium] brassicae (nom. inval.) | reverse complement strand
GGGGGGGGGGGGCTTCACGATAGCTGTACATCCGATGGCGAACCCATCTCTGAGAGACTGCTACAGCGCGCGTGCAGCTTCAGCTGTTCGTCATCTCGATTGCGTCGCAGCTCTTAACAAGTCCTGCCATCGCGCTCTCGACATCGTGGAAGCGTGTCTGTCGCTGTGCTTCTCTTGCAGAGCGACCAGCGGATGCGAAGCAACTCGACGATCCGACTTCTCTCGGACAGGCAAAGCGGACGAATCGCAACGAGCAGAGCACAAGTGATCAATTGCGGCGACACGGGCGCTACGGCGGCTGCTGCCTACGTGCCTGCGGTACTGTTGTCCCTGCTGCGACTTGGCGATCCGGGTGAACGCCAGACAGCTGACGCCGGAAACCGAGCAACTCTCGACAGCAGATCCGATGCCGAGGCCAAGCTTCCGATGCAGCCCGACGCGAATCGCTCCGCTGTATGTATAATACACGACCTGGTCCGACAGCGAATTCGATTAGGACGCGACGCGCTCGACAACAAACGCCATGGCGTCCGTCGCGTTCGAGGACGCCTCGATGCTGGTGCACTACGAGAGTGAAGGACTTCAGTTTCCAGTTCAAGAAGCTCCGGGCCGTCCAGGTAAGCGAACGAACCACCCACCACACACAAGCCACGATGCATTGCACTGCATTGCTCTTCCACTCCACGCTTGCGCGCACACGTGTACTGTACCTGAGTGCGTCGCCACCCCCGACACCACTGCGTTATCGAACTGAGTTGGACAACAAAGAGCGAGCGACGGGGAGCAGCTCACACTTTCGCAGCAACGCCGTTCGAAGTCGCGTGGTCTCTCGTAGTTGCCGTCGTCCCCGCGGCTGCTGGTGCTGGGTCGGGCGGGGGGTTCTTCTTGCTCTTCTTCGCACTGTTCGGTGGCCCTGGCGACTTCTCCTTCCGCGTGTACGCCCGCTTCCGCGGCGGCTTGGGCAGCGCAGTCGACGCACCGCTGGAGCTCGCGCTCGCACTCGCACCCGCCGCCGAGAGCGTCGCCGCGGCGTCCGTGAACGCCGCGAACAGCGCCGACTCGGCGGCGTCGTGGGCCTGCTTGACGTCTTCGGACACGCGGCTGCCGCTCGCGGTCTCAGCTTCGGCGGCTGTGATGTACTGCTCGAGCACGTCTGCGAGCGGCGTGCACGTGAGTGGGAGCTTCGAGTACTCGTTCAGGAAGAGCCGCAGGCGCGGAACCTTCTGCGCCTTGCTCAGCCCCGACTTGGACACGCTCTTGTGCACCTTGGCGACCCACGCGTCGAGCCGCCCGAGCACGCCTTTCAGCGGCCCCACCGTCTTCGCCTCCCACAGCCCGTGCTCCGCTGCGTACGCGATCGCACTCGACAGCGACGCGCGCGACGGCCGCTCCTGGAGCAGCGACACGACCACGAGGCTCCACCCGACGAGCCGCAGCAGGCGCTCGTACGCGCGCACTTCAGGGAACACCGCGTCGACGCGCGCCGTCCACTGCGCCTGCGCCTGCGCCTGCGTGCCCAGCTCTGCCACCAGCGCCGCGTACTCTGCTGGGAGGTACCCGCCGCTCGGCAGCAGCTTCGGCCGCGAGAGCCACGCCCTCGTGTTGAGCGCCGCCACGGCGCGGCGCACCCAGTCCTGCGCGAGCGGCAGCCCGCGCTCGCGTGCCTCGTGCGCGCTCCGCAGCTCCCGCAGCCCATCGCGCGCGAGCTGCAGCCGCTCGCGGCTCAAGCGCAGTGACTCCTGCGCCTCGTGCGTCTTGCTCATCGCGTCCGCGTGTTCAGCCCGCAGCTTGGGCAGCTGGGCGTCGATGTCCCCGCCGGCCGCAACCCGCTCCACTGCCTGCTTCAGCTCGGGCTTGACGCTCGCAGACGCTGCGAGAGGCAGCGCGACAGGCGCAGAGGAGGCGGGCAGCTTGCTCCCACCAGGGAGCAGAATGGTCGGGAAGGACTGTGCGAATCCGGCGGACTGGGCGGGCGGTGGCGTCGCAGCGCTCGCAGAAGAGGTCGGAGCTGCTGCAGACGCCGAGCCGTTCTCTGCTTTCACAATGCTTGACGACGGTGCCGGGTCTGAAGCACCGCTCGCTTGCTGGGGTGGAGGCTGGTGAGGAGCCTCGACAGTCGCGGTGTGCACAACAGCAGCAGTCGCTGTTGCCGGCTCTGCTCCAGTCGTCGTCAGTACCGGCGCCCGGCCGTCTCTCGCAGCGAGCGCGGCCTTGGCCTTCTCCACCTCGTCGATGCCCGCGCGCAGCTGGGTGAGGTGGGTTGTGGCACTCAGCAGCTGCGCCTCGTAGCGCTCGACCGCCTTCTCCTCGCGCTTGAGCTTGCGCGTGAGCACGCCGTGGTGCTTCTCAAAGTCTTTGGCGTGCTCGGCCCGGCTCCAGAGCGTCGGCTGCGCGACCGCCGCCTCACGCAGCGCGTGTGACAGGTCCTGCAAAATCGTGCACGACGGGCACGTGTAGTCCTCCACTTTCTCCGCCTTCTCCTTCGACATCCCGATGCAGTTGTCGTGGAACCAGTCGTCGCACCAGTCGCAGCCGATCATGAGCCCGTCGAACGGCTGCCGGCAGATGCAGTAGCGCTCAGTCGCCGACTTGAGCACGTCGCGGTGCATGTCGAGGTCGATAAGCAGCCCGGCGCAGTCGTACTCGTTCAGGAGCCCGACGAGCGTCGCGACGCGCGCCTGGCCGGTTTCGAGCCCGGACGCGAGCACACGCGTCTCCCAGTCGCTCGCGAGCTCGACGTGCTCCTTCAGGTGGTCGAACACGGGCGTCTCGATCGCCACGTCCTCGCCCTCGTCCACGAACGCGCGCGCAACGCTCAGCGTGAGCCGCGTCGCGCGCTTCGTCATCAGCGCTTTCACGCGCTTCTTGAGCTTCGAGAGCCACGCTTTCGCTTTCCGCGCCTCGTCCTGGATGATCCGAAACGCGTCCGCCTCCATCAGCAGCGCGTCGCCTTCGTCCAAGAGCGCCTGCAGCGTCTGCACGCGGACCCGCTTCGCTGCGATGCACGCGCTCACGCGCGCGGTCCAGCTCTGCACGACCGCGGCCTGCGCTTCGAGGTGCGGGAGCGGCCAGAGCATCGCTTCCAGCGTGTCCACTGTCGTCGCGCTGAAGCTGAAGTGCGCGCTCGTCGTCGCTGATCGCATCGCCGGGAGCGCCGTCGCGATCGCTCGGCCGCGCACCACGAGCTCCGAGAGCGGGAGCATCTCGTCGTAGAAGAGCGAGCGCGCGCTCTGGAGCCACCCGACGAGATCCACGACAGTCGATAGCGCGTGCAGCTCCGGCGCGACAGCGCTCAGCAGCTCGCCGTCCTCTACGACTTGCGCGACGTGCTCTTGCCACGCTTCGAGCGCCTTCACCGCGTCGTCGGTGAACGCGCTGCGGCTGCCGGCGTCGCCCGGCAGCTCGACGTCCTCGAGCACGCTCACGCGCTCGTCCCTGTTCTCGAGCACGGCGATCTCCTCCAAGCTCGCTTCTGCCATCGCCAGCACCGGCTCAAGCAGCGACGGCGCGTCGTGGCCCGCGTTCTCCGACAGCGGCGAGATCGTGTCCGCGCCGCGTTCCTCCTCCTCGCTCGCTTTCTGCTTCTGCATGCAGCCGCTCTCGAGCCGCAGGTGCGACATGATAGCCTCCGTGTCGATGGGAGCAAGCGGCTCGCTCGCCCGCGGCTCGGCGGTCGGTGTCGTCGTCGCCTTGAGCAACGAGTCCGCCAGCTTCACGATCGTGACCGACGTGCTCGACGGCGTCGCCGCGCCGTTCGCCGCAGTGTGCAGCAGTGGCGGGGCGGCTTGGACGTCGTCTGAACCGCCAGCCACCTTCACTTCAGCAGCGCCACTCGCCTCGAGCCCGGACGCGTCGTTCGGGTCGTGCTCGCTGGTCGGACGATCATCAGCGCTGCTCTCTCGGGTGCTCGCGAGCTTGGCCTTCGCGGCTTGCAGCTTCTCATACACTTCCAGGTCGTGGTCTCGGAGCTGGCCCACGAGCTGCGCAATCTGGTCCGCGATCGGCTTCTCTACCGCGTCGCGGGCTCGGACGCGCCACCCGTTGAGCTCCTCCAGCTCCTTTGCGAGCGTCTTGAGCTCGTCCGGGAACCGGAACCGCAGGCTCGTAGACTCGGCCTGCAGCTGCTCGAGCTGCTCGAGCGTGATCTGAGACTTCGACTGCCGCTTCTTGCGCGACTGGCGCGGCGGCAGCGCGTCCTTCACGCGCTGCGACCAGTGCCGCTCGCCTGACAGCACCTGCTCCAGTTGCTGTCCCTCCTCAAAGAAGAACGGCAGCGCGTACACGCGGTCCAAGAGCGCCGACGCGTGCGCAAAGTCCTGAATGTCGGCGCCGGGGGATCCGTTGCTGCTGCTCACTGCGACAGCCTCGCTGCCGACCGCGTGCGTCGCGTCGCGCGCGTCGCTGGAAGCAGCTGTCGGTGTCGCGGACACAACAGCGTCGTCACCCGCCGGGGCTTCGTCGTTCAAGCAGCCGATGCCAGTGAGCAGCGCTCGCACTTCATCTCGCAGGCCGGACCCGCGCGCTTGGAGCTCCTTGAGCGCGTCAATGTGCGACGCGACGTTCACCACGAGGCGATCCGCCTTGTCGAGCAGCTTAGCGATGCTCTCGAGCGGCTTCTTTGCCTTGTCGTGGTGGTGGGTACTCCCGGACGAGCCCGACGAGGCCTCGCTGCGCGAGCTGTGGCTGCTGCCGCTGTCGCTCGACGCAGCGCTCGACGACAAGAGCCGGTCGAACGCGCTCGGCCCCAAGACGTCGCGCACTTCGTTCACCCACCGCCGCGCCGCGTCGATCGCAGCGTGGATGTCGCGCTCGACCTGCGGCTTCCAGCGCGCCTGCTTCTTCGGGTGGATCCGCGCGCGGATCGCCTTGGCGTCCTCTGCGACGCTCTCGAGCGCCTTCAGCGGCCGCCGCGCTGCGAGCGCCGCCGTCGCCTTCGCGCACCACTCGCGGGCCGCGATCTCGGCTTCGAGGAACTTCTGCTCCTCCATGTCGACGGGCATCTCGTTGCCCTCGTCCAGCAGCTCCTTGAGCTCGTCGAGCGGGACCTCTGCGCCGCCCTCGATCGCGCGCTTCACCTTCTCGGCCCACTCGTCGGCGCACTCGAGCAGGTCCTGCATCTCGAACATCTCGGCGCTGTCGTCGCACGGTGCGTCGTCCACGAGCGCGCGGATCGCGTCGAGGTCAAGCTTCCTCGGCTCGTTACCGGCGCCGCGGCGCGACACACGCCGCTTCGGGATGCACTTGCGCGCTTTCGCGAGCCACGTCTGCGCCGACAGCATCTTCTGCTGGAAGAGATCCACCTCGCGCTCAAAGTTCACGGGCACGAGCTCGAGCTTGGCGAGCACGTCGCGCATCGCCGGCAGACTCACTTTCTCCTCGCGCAGCATCGCCGCGATCGTTGCTGTCAGCGCGCGCGCCTCGTGCACGACCGCCGCGTACCGATTCTCGTCCGGGAACGCGATGTTGGGCTCTGTGGCCGCCGCGTACAGCGCTTCAAGCTGCGAGCCCACCACCACCAAAGAGGGGTTGGCCCAGGTCAAGACCAGCAGCGCATGTGTTAGCGTGGACACTCGTCCGCCGGTTGTAAGAGAGAGAAACCCCCCAACCCACCATTCCACCCCCTCACCTCGTCGAGCCCGACTTTCGCGTGCCCTCGCCGACTACCCCGGTCGATCGCGTCCTTGAGCCGCTCGAGCGCCGCGTCAAAGTCCCGGACGCGGCGCTCGAGCGCGTCTTTCTCGTGCGCAACAAGCTGCAGGTTCCCGGCGGCGTACAGGTGCGCGACGATCTCGCCGCGCTCGGCTTTCTCGGCCGCCAGCGCGCGCGTGCGCTCCTCCCAGGCGGCGACGCGCGCCACGAGCCGCCCGAGCACCGCGGCCTCTGTGAGCGCGCAGATGTCTGCATGCGCCTGCGCTTCTGCAAAGTGTGCCTTCATGCGCGCGACGACCTCGCGCTCGAGCACCGACACGCGCATGAGCTGGTAGAACTCGGCGAGCCAGTCCGCGAGCTGCTCGGCGGGCGTGCGGCTCGCCCCGGGCGGCGCGACGAACTTCGAGCGCGGCAGCTCGATGCTGTGGCGCGCGTAGAGCGCGCACGCAGCGTCCGTGGCGTTGTAGTCGAAGCGGTGCAGCTGCTGCAGCGCGAGCGCGTCCACCTGCTCCTGCGAGTCGAACGTGGCGCCGTCGCGCAACGTGCGCGCCAGCTTCAGGTAGCGTTCGAGCTCGTCGCCCAGTGCTGAGATCGGTCGTTTGCATGCACATAGACATACACGTGCACAGACTGAGCGGCGTTGCACGGGCACAGACCAGAAACGCACGCTCGAAAGGAGCACCTTCTGCGCGCTCGGGGAGGAACTGCGGCGTCGGCGCGTGCGTCGCGCGGCGCTTAGTGGCGCTTTGAAGGGCAGGGAGCGTGGCCTGGAAGCGCTTGCCCACGCGTGAGTGCAGTGGGAGGAACTGCACGCCCGCGTCCGCCAGTGCGGCGGACACGGGGGCGGCGGCATCGCCAGCGGCAGGGGCAGGGGCGTCGGCGGCTCCTTCCGCGGCTCGCATGCTCTCGCAAAAATCGCGACTAATTACGCTTTTTCGACGATGTTGCGTGTTGTGGATCAGCATTTTGCTTCAGGTTTCGTAATATCGTGTGCCTCACACACACGGCACCGTCCGTGTCCAGGTACCAGCAACAGCGTGCTGTCGCCGTCGCCATCTCTTCGTCTTGAGTCTTGAGTACGGCCTGCCCACTTCAAGGTACGGCGAAGCCCGGCATCTGCGGCTTTCACCGGTGCCCTATCGGTAGATGATCAAGCTCAGCTTCCCGACGAATGCAACGCGGACAAGTTCATCGTGCTCACGCTCGAGCTCGTCGCCGAGACACACTACCTTAGATCAGCCAGAGAGCTCGTGAGCAAGCGTAGATGCATGCGCGACAGCGTGGCAACTCGTTGCGCCTAGGCCGAGACCACCAATCTCTCACTCCCGACGAGGATCGCTCAGATCCCTCGGTCTCGACGACGTCGGTCACACCACATTCGGTGTCCATGATGCTTGCTGGACACTGTAGTTGCGGTTCTGGACTCTGTTTATGGACACCGATCGCCTATCAGTGCGGGACGTGGCGGTCAACGGTGGCATCGCAAGCTTTCACTTGGGCCAAGTGAAAGGAGCCCCCACAAACACGGAAATTCTTCGCCAGCCAACGAGCTCACAGCGATGCAGCAACAACAGAGTCCGCATGAGCTGCAACTCCGAGTCGAGCAGCGCTCGGACCGAGTAGTGCGCACTGGCGTCGAGCTCCTGTCGCTCTCCGACGCGTTTACCCGCGAACTCGCTGATACCGACCTCCCGAGAGGAAGCAGCGACCAAGACGTCGACGAGAGTCCGTCGCCGAGCGTCAGTATCGAGACGTGCGAAGATCGGACGGCTCTCGGGCGCTTCTTCGCCGATGTGTTGCAGGCGCAACACTCAGTGCGGAGCTGTTTGCCACATCACGAGCCATCCAAGAGCATGTCGACGCTGCGAGTGCTCGTTGTGCACGAGAACAGCATGGACACCACCGGCTTCATGCGTCTATGCTCCGCTCTGCCGTACGCGAGGTCGATACGGACCTTGCGGCTGCGCAATAATGATGAAGGTGGGAGAACCCCGTGGCGTTTGAAGCGAACGGAGTTCAGCTGGCTCATGTACGCTGCGTTCCACCCCAAGAGCAACTCGAGCAGCTTTCGCCAGCTCGTGTTGCGTGGTTGCGACTTGGCGGCGGATACGAAGGAGACGCTTGAGCTCATGCGCACCAACGCCTGGATCCGGTTGACGGCGCAAAACGGCGAGATGGCGCCAGGCACTCTGCAGGCGATTGCCACGCTGGCTCAAGGCGCGCCGACCAGCAGATTCGACACCCATCTGGCACTTGTTTCGGCGACCCGACTAGCCAGACTGGCGGGACTGGGAGCGAGCCTCACAAAGCGAAAGCGGGACAACGATGCTCCTGGTGGCGAATCGGACTCTTCTGCGGTGCTCCTTGCTCATGTGAAGGCGGGCACCACCGTGCGCGTCAGCTCGAGTCAACACGTGCAGACCCTGGTGAGGCTGCCGTGCGAGTGCGAGCTGGAGATCTGTGCGACGCCAGATCAAGCGCGCCAACGACTTGTACTTGTGCCGGGGTATGGCTTCGGCTGGGTGCGCACAGCAGACATCGCGAGCGAGTTCGCGTCGTCACCAGCACCTGTCGCGCTGGCTTGCACGCTGAGGTCGCTCGGGCTGATGGAGCTGATGGCAGGCCCGAAGGCTGTGCTGCTGCTGAGCGGCGTCGGGGAATCACTCGAGTCGCTGAGCCTCAGGCTGAGTTCGATGCCGTATACGATGCTTACTGAGCTCGAGCGATCCTGCCCGAACCTGCGGACGCTGAAGCTCATGAGCTCACACCATCGTGTCAGCGGACCCAGCCTGAAGAAGTACTTTTCTCATCCGACGCTCCAGCTGCAGACATTCGCGGTGAACTGGGGACTTTGTAGCCGGATTGTGCTCGGCGCGATCCTCTCGCACCCGGACCAATATCCTGTTGCACGATCACTCAAGGAGCTGCGTATTGTCGGGCAATACTCCGTCGCATACAAAGACACGCTCGCGGAGTTCGTGGAGGAGCTGAAGCGGAACGACACACTTGAGCGAATCTCGATCTCACTTTCTAGTACGTGGGGGGTCTCGGACGACCTCAATGAGCGCATGCAGCGAGAGCTGGACGGAACAGTTATCGCGAAGGAGGCTACACGTCGATCTCGTATAGCGCTTCTCAGCGCCCTACGCCACCGAGTGTACAGGAGTAACAGCTCGTGCGCTTTCACGGAGCTGAGTCGGGACGTGATGGACCTCGTCTTCGCGTTCGCGACCGTGCGCCGTGTGGCGAGAGTCAAGCGGAGCGCATGGACGGCATACGCACTGGACGACGATGACGAGTAGGTGGATGTTCGGCGCAGGAGGAGGCAGTGAAGTTGGCGCATGTGCGCGCGCGCATTCATAGCATTGAGAGCTTTGTCGAGCTGGTGGGGAGTACAAGAACCGGTACTAGTACTGTAGTTGTTTGGAGTGAAAGTTCTGTAGCGCCCTCCTGAATACGTTGTCCGAGTCATTTTACGCCACCAGCGAACAACGTGAGTCTTTTGACCACCAGCCAACCAATCACATTTCGGCCAACTCGACGCAAGCGAAAAAGTCAGAGTGATGGTCAAGAAGCGCACGCTCTCGCCGCTGCCCGTGTTCGACCAGCAGGCGCTGCCCGCGTTCCTGCGCGAGCACGGCTTCAAGGAGGTGCACGCGCTGACGATCTGGCGACACCTGGCCGCGCACCCGACGCACTCGTTCGCGCAGGTGCCGAAACTCTCGAAGCGCCTCGCGGCGATGCTCGAGGAGCGCTTCGCCGTGTTCACCGCGTCGCTGGCGGCCGAGCAGCGCTCGCGCGACGGCACCGTGAAGCTGCTGCTGCGCCTGCAGGACGGACACGAGGTGGAGGCCGTGATCATGCGCCACACGGGCCGCAACACGCTCTGCGTGTCGTCGCAGGTGGGCTGCCAGATGGGCTGCACCTTCTGCGCCACGGGCACCATGGGCATCATCGCCGACCTCTGCAGCGGCGAGATCCTCGAGCAGCTCGCGTACGCCAACACGGTCGCGCCCATCCGCAACGTCGTGTTCATGGGCATGGGCGAGCCGCTCAACAACTACGACGCCGTGCTCGCCGCTATCCGCGCCATGACGAGTGTCTTCGGGCTCGCGCCCAAGCACATCACGCTCTCCACGGTCGGCGTCATCCACCGCATTCGGCAGCTCACCAAGGTGCGTATCTGGAATAGAGGTGTGTGTGTGAGAGAGAGAGAGAGAGCAATGCCAGCGTACTGACTGGTGGGTCGGTTCGGTTTGGCATTGCAGGACGCGCCGCTGGTGCGGCTCGCGCTGTCGCTGCACGCGCCGACGCAGGAGATGCGGTCGGAGATTGTGCCGACGTCCAAGGCGTACCCTCTCGACAAGCTTATGCAGGCGGTCGATGAGCACCTCGCAATCAAGTACGGTAGTGTCTTGCGGGCGGTTGTGGGCAAGTGTGTGGTGGTGGGGGTTCAAGAGAGGCACTGACCGACAGTACTTTGCTGGCACTGGTGGTGCCGCCATCATCGTATGTGCACTGTACATAGAGAGGGCCGACTGGTCATGGTCGAGTACTGCATGCTCGAGGGCGTGAACGACGGGGTTGAGACAGCGCACATCCTGGGGCAGCTCCTGCAGGGGCGGTCGGTGCACGTGAACCTGATCCCGTACAACACGACGGACGTCGGCGCGCAGTTCCGCTCGCCGTCGCCCGCCGCGATCCGCGAGTTCCACAGCGTTCTGCGCGAGTCGTACAATCTCAAGGCCACGATCCGCGAGAACCACGGCATGGACATCGACGGCGCGTGCGGGCAGCTCGCGCTTAAGAACAAGAGCGAGACCAGCGCGGCGGAGCACAAGGACATTGAAGACCTCGGCACGAAGCGGGCGGCGAAGAAGGCAACGAGCCCAAAGAAGCAGCAGCAGCAGCAGCAGTTGCCGGCGCTGGTCGCAGGTGACACCGGCACTCTGGACGCCGCGACGGTGCCGTCGAAAGGGTACTTGGAGGCGCTCAACGACTTTGTCGATCGCAACCAGCAGACGATCGGGCTCGCTCTGCTCGGCGCGTCAGTGGTCGTGCTTGCGGTCGGATACGCTCGGCGCGCGCGGGCGCAGGCCTAAAGGCGCTCAGACGGCGTCACGGCTGACGTCAGCCGACGCTGTGGATGCGAAACTTACCAGTATGTGGATAGAGAGACAGAGAGAGAGAGCCGATTGCGAAGGTATTGCATGACTAAGTACGATCCCCATGGGTTCGAAATTCGTGGTCAGATTGAAAATGAGTGGCGACCCGACTCACGGGGGGGGGGGGGGC
>SMMQ01002077.1:6445-16642 GCA_008271595.1 [Pythium] brassicae (nom. inval.) | reverse complement strand
GTCGAAGAAGGTCGGCGCTGTGGGTTTGGACGTGTTCGAGGGCGAGGGCGACTACTTCTACGAAGACCGTTCGGGTGCAGTCATTGCGGATGATGTCCTCGCTCGTCTGTTCACGTTCCCGAACGTGATCATCACGGGCCACCAGGCGTACTTTACGGCGGAGGCTCTCGACAGCATTGCGCACACGACGATGGAGAACATCAAAGCGTACGCTGCGCACACTACGATCGAGGCAAACGTCGTGACGAGCAAGAAGGGCTCGACGTAGCGTGCAGTTGGTTCGTTCTGCCCATCGCGACGATGTGCTTGCGTGGTGAGCGTGTGCGAAGGCACAAGTGCGGTTGTTGCGTAGCACGGGGCGTCTGGGGATGCTTGCACGCAGTGAAGACGCCGACTACTCGTTGTAATCGGAGAAGAACTCGTACAGCACGTCGCCAACCATTGTCGTCTCTTGCAACGACAGCGAACTGGCGTAGAGCGAGAAGAACTGCAGCTGGCCGCGCGAGTGGTGAAGGATCGTGAAGAGCTGACAGCACAAGAGCACACGCTGTCAGTTAGCAGCGGCTGTGGGCCTGACGCTTACACACTGCGATGCAACGGGCACCGACCTCATCTTCTCGCTTGTAGTCTGAAGACCGCGGAAGTTGCACACGCGACGCCAGCAGCGACCCACTGGGCGACTCGTCCAAGCGCGTCGCGACGAAACTGCACAGAGCGCTCCAGATCGCGTCTTCCTCCACGCTGGCGAGAGCTCGCGCGCTTGTTCCAGAGACGGCGTTCGTTGCCTTCGGTGGCTCGCCGCCGACCTGCGCCACCTCCGCGCACACTGCTCTCCAGTTCGGGTTCAGGAACTCGATCGCTCTGCACGAAGGCGACGCGATGCCGCCGTCAAGTCGTGATGCGTATCCACTGAACACCACAGTCAGTTAGAGACGGCGGCGACACAACTGAGCTCAGCGAAGCCCACGACTGAAGCGCTTACCAGACAAACGCGGGCGGCAGTTTACCCAGCACATCTCTGGGTAACGACGACGCTGTCTCGCTCGAGTCGGCCTCGCTGAATGCCGTCACCATCCGAGGCATCTGCAGCTACCAGTGAGTGCCATCGTCTCTTGTATGACGCCAACAGAAGCGAGCAGCTCCTGTGGGCCACAAGAGCCAGGGCGAACGAACGAACCGTCTCTTGCAGCTCGTTGTCGGTCGCAGCCTCGCTGAAGATGCCGACGCAACTCGTTCCTCCAGTAGTAGGCGCTTCGATCGCCACTCGGGCGATCGCGCCTCCGCCGCTCTTCGACCCGCAGCCAGCGCGCACCACGTGGCGAGCGCTTCTCAGTCCGCGCGCTTCCACACACTCGCTCAGCAGCGCCAGCACCACGATCTCAATCGCGTCTAGGCGCAGCCTGCAGCCTCTGGCGACGTACTCCGCCACCACCGCTCCGTCTCGGAGCCAGATGCACTGCTGTATTGTCGTCGCCGCCGCCAGGCTCTGTAGTGCTCGCTGGTCGCTGCGGAGCGCGCGCAGCGGACGACCGAGCAGCACGCGGATGTCGCGGCGGGAGCTGCGCACGACGCGGTCGAGCGTCTCTGCATGATGCGATAGCGCAAGGCGCTGCCTGGCGGCGTCCATCATCTCCAGCTGCTGGCCGCCGAGCAGCAGCGCGAGGGCGGCGCTGAGACACCGGAGCACGCGCGGCGAGCCCGCACCTGCGAGCGGCGCATCGCCTGCCAGCACCATCAGCAGCTCGTGCGGCGCTGCGTGGTACGTGACCACCCGTTGTGATGTGACAAGCGCGTGTAATGCGGCAGTGGCAGCGTCACGAAGGGTGCTGCTGTCGTCCGTAGTGCTACTGCTGCTGCTGCTGCTGCTATTGTTTGTGTGGCTGCTGGGCTTGACAGAGGCGTGGAAGAGCGCGCCGAGCACGCCAAGCGTGGCGCTGGGCGGAACGTGCGTCTCACCAAACGTGCGCACGAGCACGGGGATACCGACTGCGTTCAGCAGCACCAGAAGCGCGTTTGCTGCGCGCGCGTCGGCGTCGTCGGCGGTGGCGTCGACTGTGCGCATTGTGTGCGTCTCGCGATCTTGAACAGGCGTCGACACGCCTATTTCGTACTTTATACGGTACACACGGTACATTTGCGCCTCCGCCAGCCATTCGACTCGCATTGCGAGTCCAAGCACCCAAGTGCAAGTCAACGGCGACTCGTTCGCTTGCCTTCTCTCTCGCTCTCGCTCTCTCGCGGCTGTAGTGACGGCAGCCATGAGCTCCCAGCGCGGCAACGTGAAGAAGGGTGCGCCCAAGTACCAGAACACGTTCGCGTTCAAGCACAACCCCAAGTCGAAAAAGACGGAGCGCATCCTCGCGCTGCCGATCTACGGCCTGTGCGAGAAGTGCCGCAAGCAGATCGAGTGGCGCAAGAAGTACCGCAAGTACAAGCCGCTCACGCAGCCGGCGTCGTGGTGCGTCCTCGTGTCGTGTCGTTGTTGCTGCTGTTGTTGTTGCGAGAGCCCGTGGCGTGCAGTGTGGCTGGCTGGCTGGCTGCTGGTGCGACTCGCATGAGACCTCTGACGCCAGTCCCTCGTTTTCTTCCCGTAGCATCCACTGCCACCAGAAGACCGTGACGTCGGCGTACCACGCAGCGTGCGACCCATGCGCCCGGGAGCGCGACATCTGCGCCAAGTGCTGCCAATCGAAGGAGATCGTGCTGAGCGAGCAGGAGCTGGCGCTGCAGCGCGAGAAGGAGGCGAAGGAGTTCGAGGGCACGCTCGAGGGCATGCGCGAGCGCGACCGCCGCGCGCACCTGCGCAAGGTCGAGAAGGAGAAGGAGGAGGAGCGGCGGGCGCGGCGCGAGGCGGCGGGCGGCGCGGAGGACGGCGACGCGGACGGCGACGCCCGCTACGAGTCCTATGATGAGGACATGGACGAGTAGATGATGTGCATGTATAGAGAGATTGGCGAGCTGGCGGGCTTTGATATGTAGAGAGAGGAAGGGAATGGAGGGAATACAGTCAGTCCGCTTGCTTGCCCTTCAAGCTCGGTCGGCGGAGCTGCTCCTGCGTGGTCTGACGCGATGGACCTGGCCGACTGACTGACTGTCTGGTATACTTTGTTCAAGTGAATGATCTATCTCACTTGTTTTTTTCTCACTCGCTCGCTCACACAAGCAGAGCACTCACTGCCATGGTGCGCGAGTTCTGCGTGCTCGAGCTCGACGGCTGGGAGAAGTGGTGGCAGGACACGCGCACGGGCAGCGTGAAGACGTACGTGTCCATCGTGCTCTTCTTCCTCTCGGCCGTGCTCGCGCACCCGATCGCGCACAGCATCTTCTTTCTACTGCGGCGCGTCACGCCCGGCAAGTGGCGGTGCGTCTCTCTCTCTCTCTCTCTCTCTCTCTCTCGCTCGCTCTCTCTTGTAGCGCAATTGGCGGGTGCGGCAGCCTGACGCTCGCGACAGCTGGCCGGACGACGCCAAGGCCGCGATGCTCTGGCAGTCGGCGCTGCTGTGCCGCGCGGGGCTGCTCTGGACGGCCCTCGCGGTCTCGCGCCTCTCGGTCTTCCTCTGCCAGTGGCCGCTGTGGCTCTTTGGCGTCTGCTTCATCATCTGGATCGACGCGGCCGGGAACCTCCTGCGCATCGTACGTAAGCTCCTGTCAGGAGCGGCCTTCCTGTGCGGAAAGAAGGCAGCTGCCTTCATAACACTCGTGTCTCTGTAAGCAAATGCAGGTGATCGTGCGCAAGGGCATCGCTGGGTACAGTAAATCAGAGGAAGCGGCGCGCAAGACGCTACTGCATGAGGGCATTGCGGTGCGTGTCGAGACAAGAACGGGACTCTGGGTACGCACGCAGCTTGGTAACCAGCGCGCTGTGGCTGTCGGACGGAGCCAGCTCGCCAAGCTCCTGCTGCTCGTCTTTGTCGTGTACACGTACTACTTGGCGTCCTTCATCAGCGACGACAACCACGTGCGGCTCGTGCTCTCGACAGGCTTCTTCGGGGCCATCGCGCTGTCGCTGCTGCCGCTGGTGCGTGACACAAACGCTCGCAGGCGCCCAGGAAGTGAGTGAGTGCGTGAGTGGACCCCAAGAGCTCACATGCGCTGCTGCTGCTGCACGTCGCCCCTCCCCTCTCTCAGCTACGCAACGTCATGGGCGCCCACTACATGTTCCTCGCCAACATGCTGCACCTGGACACGCGCATCGACGTGGACGGCGCGGCCCGCGGGAGCATCAGCGACGCGCCGCTCGGGTTCATCGTGCTCGACTCGGCCGACCGCACCAAGACGTTCATCCCCGCGGGCGGCACGGCCACGTCCACCACGGCGGTCTTCCACGCGCACTTTTGGCCGCTGCGGCTCGACATCCGCCTGCCGCCGCGCACGCCCGCCGCCAAGGTGCGCGAGTTCATGCAGGAGCTCGACCGGCTGCTGCTCGCAGGGGGCGGCCGCTTCTCGGCGCGCTACGCGAGCGCGAGCATCGCCGAGCCCCCGACGCCCCCGACGCCCCCGACGCCCCCGACGCCCCCGACGCTTCTGACGCCGCGCGTGGGGGCTCCGAGTCGCTCGGCGCGCTCGAGCAGCGCCGCGCTGCCGCCCCCACCGCGCGAGGACGCGTCGCGGATGCTCTTTGAGCTCGACCTGCAGGACGAGAGCCAGATCCTGCAGCGCGCGCGCGGCGACGAGAGCTTCATCGCGCTGCAGGCGAACGAGCGCTGGCGGATCCGCTTCCGCGCGTTCGTCAAGGGCAAGCGCAAGCCGCGCTTCCGGCAGATCCGCGCGGCGGTGCGTCGATCGCCACTGGAGCTGAGCTGCCAGTCGCTCGCTGTCGACGCATGCGCCAACCTGACAGTGCGAGTGTCTCGTGTGTCGTGTGCGCAGTATATTGAGGCGATCACGCGACTCATCGAGCAGCAGGGGATCGGCTACGGGTCGCACGCAGAGCAGCAGCAGCAGCAGTTTGTCACGACACTCGACAGATAAACAGGAGGACAGGAGAGCGTCACTTCCCACGCGCGTCCAAGCGGACGCTCGCTTCGATCGTCGCCATGTACAGCGCCAGGTCGCCGTCGTCCGGCAGCACGTGCAGCAGGTCTTCCGGCCCGAGCGTCGAGCAGATGTGGCTGAGCACGTTTGCGAGGATCGCGGTCTCGTCGTGCTGAGGCTCGTCGCCCTACACGAGCGCAGGGGGGAGAGAGCGAGAGAGAGAGAGACGGGAGGGGGTGAGCAGACTGCCAGCGACGCTAGCAGAGGAACAGAGACAGCGGGCGGCTGTCGTACCTC
Source organism: [Pythium] brassicae (nom. inval.) (assembly GCA_008271595.1). Lineage (NCBI taxonomy): Eukaryota > Oomycota > Peronosporomycetes > Pythiales > Pythiaceae > Globisporangium > [Pythium] brassicae (nom. inval.). The sequence goes on along the minus strand of SMMQ01002077.1, from coordinate 11,371 downwards.
TGGGGAGCTCTCCGGGATCGCCGACAGCGTCTTGATGAGGAAGCGCCACTGCTCGAGGGTCTCGCAGTAGCACCTGCCGTACGGGAGGAAGAGGTTGACAAAGTCGGCGCGCGTCGCGATCAGCTGGAGCCCGTCCACCGTTCTGCGTACGAAAACACCGTGAGACGTGACGGTAGAGCGACGACGCTCCTTCCAGTGGGCAACGACGACAGAGAGAGAGAGAGAGAGAGAGAGAGAGAGAGAGAAAGCGGTGAGTGTACCTGGCCACGCGCGGCAGTGCGAGCAGCACCACCAACGCCGCAAAGTCGTTCTCGAGCTTCCAGATCGCTGCGTGCGGCGTCACCGCCTTCTTCTTCGTCTTCGCGCGCTGCGTCGGGGCAGCGGCCGCCACTTCGTAGACGCGCAGGATCTCAGCAGGCGACACGAGGTCTGTCTCGTGCTGCAGCGCGAGCGACAGCGTCAAGAGGAACCGCACGAGCGCGCGCAGCTGCTCTGTCGCGTGTCGTGGCACGCACCGCGTCTCGAGGTACTCGCGCACCCAGTCGGGCAGCTGCGCGGCGCCGTCGACGAGCTGCTCGTCGCGACGGCGGAACAGCTCGAGCAGCGTGTCGAAGACGCGCGATGTGCAGCGGCTCTTCTCTTGTTCTTTGCAGTGGACGAACGAGCTGAGCTGCACGCACAGCGCGGTCATCTCGACAGCGACCGCGGCTTTCACGCGCCGGAGCTCGTCTTCGTCCTCGTGCAGCTCCTCCTTCTCGACGAGCGCTTCGAGCGCGGGGAACGTCTCGAGCACGAAGACGAGCAGGCGCAGCATGAAGCATTGCTCCGCTGCGAACGACGGCCCACCGGATCCGGACGCGGGCGTCGCGCTCGGAGACGCACGCGCGCCGTCGTGGGTCTGTGTCATGCGCTGCACGGACGGCACCGCCGCGTCGCCGAACACGCTCAAGCAGAAGAGCAGGCTCGCGAGCACGGCTTCCTGGCGGCGCACAGCGCGCGTAAACACCCGCTCGAGGACCTGCAGCAGCACGAGCGGCGCGTGGTCGCGGAGCGCGCGCGCGAACGGCGACGTCGTGAAGCGCTTGGCGTCGTTCTCTCCGTCGACGACGCGCACGAGCAGCTCTGGGTGCGTCACGCTCACGTGCACAAGGGCGTCCACGTGGTCGGTTAGCAGGTGCTGCACGTGGCTCGTCATGGCCTCGAACGAGCACTGGGACAGAAGCTGATGCTGCGTGGGAGCGTGCTGCGTCGTGTACTCGTCCCAGGCACTGGCCGAGAAGCCCGACGCGCGCAGGACGAGCACGAGCGTCGCAATGCGGACGAGCGCGCTCTGGCTCGTCGACTCGGCCAGCTTCTCGAGCCCGAACGCGATGTCGTCGAGCGACCACACGAGCGCCGCGTCGATGATGAGCCGCGACAGCTGCTCCGGCGCGTACTTACCGTAGTGCAGCAGCACCGTGCGCGTGAAGCCCTGCTCCGTGGCGGTGTCTCGCTGCTGGAAACGCGCCGAGCTGCCGGGTGGCGGCGCCGAAGCGGCGGTGGCTCCTACAGGGCTCGCTCCGTCGATCGACGGCAGCGACTCGGACGACGGGAACACGAACGCTTCCAGGTACTTGCTCGTCGCGTCGACGACCTCGGCGCGGTTGTCGGCGCCGACGAGGACGGCTTGGAAGCGCGCCATGACGTCGCTCGACGCGACGCTCGACGCCACGTACAGCAGCGCCGCGCGCGAGAGGTTCCGGTGCGCGGCGGACGTGAAGATCGCCGCGAGGTCCGCCGCGCACGACTTGGCGATCGCGTCGTATAGCTTCGTCTCGAGCGCGAGCGCGAGTCGCTCTTTCTCGTCACCGACCGAGCGCGTGCCGGCGTCCGGACCCGTGGTCGCTGCTGCAGCGCTCAGGTGCAGCAGGTCCAGGCCGACGTCCGCGCGGTAGCGGTAGAGCGAGAAGAGGCTGAGTAGCAGGTCGATCTGGCTCGGCTTAACCGCCTCGACGTCACCCGACAGCAGCGCGTTGCGCACGTACGAGAAGATGAGCGACGGCGGGCTCTGCTGGAAGATGAGCACGCTGCGCGTGAGCGGCGCCGGGAACGCCCGCTCGAGCCGTCGTAGCTCAAACTCATCGTCCGGCAAGCGGTCCACGGCTGCCATGCTGTTGAGGCGGATGAAGTCGTGCGGCGCCGCCACGCGCCGACTCGCGCTCTCGTCGCCGTCAGCGTCGTCGTCGTCGCCGTCGGCTCGGGTCCCTGCCCCCGCTGTCGTCGGCAACGTCGGGAGCAGCACGACATACGAGTCGAGCGCCGCGATCTGCGCCGCCGCGAACGGAATTGGCTGCGTGCTCAGCAGCTGCGGCTGCGACGGCTGCGGCACGAGTGACGCGCGCAGCGCGCGACTTGCCGCGACGTAGTGGCACGGGCTCCAGATCGACCAGACTTGCAGGTCCGAGAGCGTCGCGACGAACAGGAACGAGCTGTTGGCCGCGATGCACGCGACAGGCGACGAGAACTGATAAAACATGACGACGCGCCCGGACTCGGTCTCGTCGTCGTCGGTGTCGTCGGGCGACGCGACGCTGTCGTCAAAGCTGTCGGCGTCGGGGTCGTCGACGCTCGAGAACGAGTCGAGGCTCTGGCTCCTGCTGCTGCTGCTGGTCGTCGCCGCTGCCTTTCTGCCGCTGCCGCTGCCGCTGCCGCCCACTTTGATCGGCGTGTGCGTCCCCCTCGACTTAGTGCGGTGGAGCGCGTGGCGCTCGCCGCCAAAGACCTTCTTGGACATGTGCTTGCGCGTCCCGTCGGCCTCGGGCGAGAGAAAGTAGTACAGGAACGCGTTCTTCTCGGTCGAGACGAGCAGTCGCGTGTAGCTACGCGCCTCGACGCTCACCTGGTTGTCGATCGTCTCGGGCAGGAACGCGAGCGCCCGCACGCTGTGGTTGGGCGGCAGGAAGCGCTGCATCAGCACGTGCACATCTTCGTCCCCGACAAAGTACGACAGCGCCTGGTTCACGCGGATGTCGTGGCTCTTGACGAGCCCCGCGAGGTTCCACGCCTCCTGCTGCGCCTCGTCGCGCCCGAGCACCACGGGCTGCGCCGCCGCCAGGTCCTGCTCGTCGAAGATGCGCTTTTCGTCGCGCTGGTCGCCGCTGCCCGCGTCGCCGTAGCTCGCGCACGGGATCGGTACGTCAACAAAGCTGCTCACGTCGTCGAGTGAGGCGATATAAACGCAATCGTCCTCGTCCTCGGGCACGTCGTGCTCGCGCGACTGCTGCTGGTGCTGATGGTGGTGCAGCGACAGCGGTTCGCTGGCAGCCGGCGCCGCCGCTGCTCGCCCACCAGTGGCGCCCGTGACGCCCTCGCCCTCTCGCGCGCTGCGCACGTGGATCTCCATGACGCGCACCTCGGTCTGCGACGCGAACGCAATGTACGCGCCGTGGATCGCGACGAACTCGAGCTGCAGGAACGCGTGGCGCTGCGCCATGTCCACCTTGAGCTCGAGCACGTGCTCGAAGAAGCCGCGGCCGCACTGCCAGACGTTAAGCACCGAGCCCATGGCCACGACGACGCGGCCTGTGAAGCTGCAGACAGCCACGAGGTCGGCCGCGCGGCGCGGCGGCGACGGGTGCTCGAGCGCGCCGAGCGGCAGCGTGTACCCACGCACGCGGCGGCGCTCACGCCAGTCGTGATACACGCAGAGGAAGGTCTCTCCGCCCGCGCTCTCGAGCGTCACGAGCGCGTCCGAGAAGCTCGTGTAGTGCAGCGCGTCCACGCGCGCGTGGATGGCCGCGAACTCGTGCAGTAGCGCGGCGCAGGAGGCCGCGTACACGCGGATCGCGCCCGCCGCGTCCGCCACCGCGAACGTGCCGTCAGCGGTGGAGCGCGAGGCGCTCGCGAGGCACTGCGGTGCGAGCGCTGGCGCAGGCGGCGGCAGCGCCAGCGAGCGCACGAAGAGCGACTCCATCGCTGGTGGGGTTCTTGCAAAAGAAGATTGATCAATGGTGGCGTTGCTTTTTTACAGCTTACATAATGCTGAAATATACCACGTTGATTGGCGAAATGTATCGCTCGATGCAAGCTCAATTTATGAGCTCATGGAACAGATGGCCGGCAGAGTGCCACTGGTGACGACCATGCAGGTGCGTCTGAGCGGCGAGCTTCAATCAGCCGATGCGGCCCCGCTCGTTCTCGCGCACTTGTCGATTCGTGCGCCACAGCTCAAGCCCCGCCCCAGTCGTCCCTCAACGACACGACGTGAAAGTTGTGATGAGGTGCATTCGAGTGCTGCTGGCGACGGCGCTTGCCGTCGTACTTGCAGTCGCGACACCCGCGACCGCCACCGGAACGATTGAGGCCACGACCACGACCACCTCAAAAAACGAGGCGAAGCGCTGCTTCCCAAAAGACTTCCTCTTTGGCTCAGCCACGGCCTCGTACCAAGTGGAAGGCGCGTGGGACGAGGGCGGCCGCACGCGCTCCATCTGGGACGACTTCTGCCGCGCGCGACCGGGACTCGACTGCGCGAACGTGGCCGACGACTTCTACCACCGCTACCGTGATGATATCAAGCTCATGGTGGCGTCCGGACTCGACTCGTTCCGCTTTTCGATCTCCTGGTCGCGTGTCATGAACTGGGACCCGGCGGCGAAGAAGATGAAGCCGAACGCGCCGGGCATCGCGTTCTACCACGACATGCTGGACGAGCTCGCGCGCAGCGGCCTCACGCCGATCCTGACGCTGTACCACTGGGACCTCCCGAGCGAGCTGCACACGCAGCTGCAGCCGCAGGGCTGGCTCAACCGCGAGATTATCGGCCACTACATGGACTACGCCGAGCTTGTGTTCGCCGAGTTCGGCGCCAAGGTGGAGCTCTGGTCGACGTTCAACGAGCCGATCTCGTTCGTGGTGCAGGGCTACGGCACTGGTTTACACGCACCA